>CABHPH010148398.1:0-25033 GCA_902168325.1 Peromyscus nudipes
AAAATTATGAATATAAACTGTGATTAAGAGTGGCATGCTTAGAACAGGACATGTGAGCTGCCATGGAGGGCTTAGCCGAATAAAAATACACGAATTCCCAGCACCATCAGCCTCAATCATGGCACATTCGAAGACCTAACTAGTCCTGCATTCTATTCTGTCCTGGCATACTGATCATTAACTGCCTTATATAATTCACTTATTAATAATAAGCTTACACTTTGGTGTAACTAACGTTTCCCAACTGCATTTACAAACCTTTTAAAACCGAATGTTTCCCGTGCTTTCCTGTATTCCAATAGTGCTGAATTGCCCTACTTACATGTATAAAAGTGTTTGCATTTTTGAAGTTATCAACAGTTACTTCATAGAATAGACGGAAGGATGTTCTTAAATAGGGATGGTACCACCCTGCTTTGAAGTCCGCTGTGCTTTTCTCTTATGGTGCTGATGGAACATGAAGATGCTTTCTGGCGGTTTTATTTGTCCTTGAAATCTACCGTCAGTATTTGCTACTTCCAGGTGACTCTGGTCACCGACTTAGGAGAAGTACACTAAATAGATTCACATCAATATTCCTATCTCCTATATGGACACCACATAACCACTGCTTTCATTCCTTCCATTCAATAATCCAGACTACTCAAATCTGGGTGAAAGTGTATAGCATGGTGGTGTCAGGCAACAAATGATACTTTTATAAGATGACAGGTAGGTGTAAGAAATATAGAAATCTCTCTCTCTCTCTCTCTCTCTCTCTCTCTCTCTCTCTCTCCTGGTACTTTTGGAATGCTTAAAGAGAAAAATCATGGGTTTTTTTGAAATTGTAACTTGATTCCAATGTTTCTCCTCACCCCCATGTCTTCCCATACATCCCTCCACGCTCTCCTTCAAATTCATGTCCCCTTTTGTCATTGTTAGAACATGCATATATGTATTTGTGTATACATGTACATTTCTGAATATAACCTCTTGATTCCGTATAACATTACTTGTATGTATGTTTCCAGGGCTGAGAGTTTGGCACAGAACAACCAGTTGGTGCTCTCTTCCCGGGGAGGACCACCTCTCCTGCTCTCAGCTTTCCTCAGTTCCTGTGCTTCTTTGTGTAGAGTTGAGGCCTCATAGCTTTCCCTCACCTGGTTTGGCTGATTTACTGGTGTCTTCCTGTTACAGCTCACATTTGGGCAGTTGTGTTCATGAGACTTTATGTGTGTAGCTTTTGATGTTAGTAGGAGAAACAATCACAACCTAAGTCAAACAGCATAATCTCATCATGAAGCTATAAATATTTGACTTTATACCACAGATAAGTGTAGTCTTCACCCCTTATCAAGAATAAGTTTTAGTGTGTATAAAGCTTTTAAATTTTAAAGTTATGAGCTGGGCGGTGGTGGCTCATGCCTTTAATCCCAGCACTTGGGAGGCAGAGGCAAGCAGATCTCTGGGAGTTTGAGACCAGCCTGGTCTACAGAGTGAGTTCTAGGATAGGCTCCAAAACTACACAGAGAAACCCTGTCTTGAAAAAAAAATTAAAGCTATGTTCATTTAATTAATTTGTTTTTGTGGTTCTTGTGAATACAGTTCATGCCTCACACTTGTTAGGAAAATGCCCTTCCATGCAGCTTCATCTCAGCCTTTGTTAAACATCTTATGGAAATCCTTAGTACATCTGGAAATCAGGCATTGTATGATGACCTATATTCATGCAGTGTTGGTTACTGTGTTGAATAATGCATTTCAGTTCTTTTTTCCCCTTCCAGCTCCAGGATTCTGCTGATAGAAGGTATCCACCAGTGTCGAGCATTCAGTACAACATAGAAACAAATATAGCTAATAGAGTGTCCAAAACGTCAGCAACAGTGTGAAAACAGCATATCTGTACTTGTGGTGCCATGAGCGGTGAATTTCACACGTTGTTCAAATTAAAGAAGTACAGAATTTCTTGTATATGATCACAAAAGTAGTTTTCATAACCTGATTTTGCCTTTGATCTAAACATTTGCCTTTCAGCAAGCTAGTGGGACTGTAAGAATTTGCATTCCTGCACGCAAGCATCATGTTTCCTTATGGTTTTGCTTGTGCTCTTCAGAATGTCAAAATTCAAAACAAAAACAATATTTAATAGTGATAGGAAGTTGTGGTCATCATTTTAAAAAGTATATTTTTAATGAGTTTGCTGTTTGGTTAATTTGTGGCAGGGTCTCCTGTCACTGCCTAGGCTGAGCAGGACCCTCGCATCCTCCTACATCAGCTGCCTAAAGGTGGGGAAAACAAATATACACCACCCTGCGAAGCATTCTTTAAGTTTTAATCAAAATTATCAAGCTAATATTTTTACAAAGTGTGTGTGTGTGTGTGTGTGTGTGTCTGTTTTGTTGACATGGGGTCTTATGTAACTCAAGTTGACCTCAAACTCATTGTGTACCTAAAGATGACCTTGAACTCCTGTTTCCCTGTCTGTCTTCTGTGGACTGGGACAAGACTGTGACTCCACACTTGGAAAAATGTATCTGTTGTTATGGTCACCTCTCCCTCTTCTCCTTCACTTCTTTCCTTTCCTGTCCTTTTTCTCCTTTCATTCTCTCTCTCTTTTTCTCCCTTCCTTCCTTCCTTCCTTCCTTCCTTCCTTCCTTCCTTCCTTCCTTCCTTCCTTCCTTCTTTCCTGCCTTCCTGCCTTCCTGCCGTCCTGCCTTCCTTTCTTGTTTTTTAACATAGCCTCCAGGAGGCTTCTTATTAGGAAAGGAATATTCTGGTTTAGGCCTAGTACCAGGTAAACTATGGAGTCCACATGAATTCTTCATCTTGTATCCTTTTTTCTCCGGTACTAAGAGATGGTGGGCCAGGGGCTACCCACAGACAGGACCACCAAGACAAGCCTCCTGTGATCTGGATCTACCTTTGCAGAGCAAAAGCAGGAAGTGACATGCAGGGTACCAGAGAGTGCAGAGCAGGGACTGGAAGGCTGAGGCTCTATCTGCCCTTAGGAGTGACAGGAGGCTCATTATCTCTCTTATATGCAGTTAATATAGTCCCATGTGTGGTGTTATCATTGTATCTTTAATGCATCTGGAAAAGCTAGTAATAACACACTGAGTAATTTAAGAAATATAAAAAAAATCAACAAAATGTATAAACGTAAAGAGGAGGTTTGCTTATTTTGTAAAATTTTACTATAGAACTTTATGTTCATTTTTAAAATAATGTTCACTGATGGAAAAAATCTTGTCTATAATTCAAATACCTATTTTCCTTGCAAAGTACTTCAATAAAACTTTATAAAATGATAGCTACTTAAAAATTCATTTTAATTAAAATAATCATTTATTTGCTACCTAAATTAAATGCCTTATAACCACTCTTCTATTTGAGTATATAAAAAAATAAACTGCCAGAATATAAACTATAAGCTTTAATTCTTTTAGGCTTTTACTGGGAAAGCTATTTCCTTTTAGACCATTATGAAAATGATAAAGAAAGGAGGGTAAATTCCATATAAATCTGTTGTTAGCTTTCTGTGACTGTGGCATATAACACTTCTTTCAGTAAAACCAAAAGCGACATCTAACTCCTTATCATCAAGGTAACCAGGCCTGGTATTGTGTTCACAAGTCTTACAGTCCTGTTATCTTGAGAAGATACAGTCTCTCACAGGGCTTCAGCTGCCTCAACATTTCACTGTTAAAACAAATGAGTATTCGGTGTTATCACATGATAACTTTGGATTCTCTAAATAGATGTCAAATGTTTGCCAGGATGTAAGTGAATTCTTTTAAAATCATAATGAAGAATTTTTTTTTTTGTTTTGTTTTTGTTTTTGTTCGTTTGAGACAGGGTTTCTCTGTATAGTTTTGGAGCCTGTCCTGGATCTCACTCTGTAGACCAGGCTGGCCTTGAACTCACAGAGATCTGCCTGGCTCTGCCTCACGAGTGCTGGGATTAAAGGCGTGTGCTGCCGCCACCAGGAAAGAATTATTTTTATGTTGATAAAGATAGTGATATTTATACCTTACATTTTAGCCTTGCTCACTTCATCATAAGTTGTTGACCAAATTGAACCTTTTAAAGGACTTCTCTATACAGTAAATGTCTCAGCATTTCCTGTCTTTGCATTGTTCCCTCTGCAGAGGGTCAACAAAATGCATGTGCCTAAACTAAAATTATGTTTGAAAGTTATTCACACAAATATTTAATAGTTGTGATAATTACATGCTAATCTGGTAAATTAACTAGATGCTACCTTTTAAATTTTAATTTCTTTGAGAAGATGTACCGGGTATAAATGTTTCATTGCATTGAGTCCCACAAATATAAAACATTACTTTTAGATGCCTCTATGGAAACATAATATATTCTAGCCTTCCAGAAAGAGCCACATTTTAGATTCTATCATAAAAATTACAAACCAAGATCACAGTAGAAGGTGACCAGGACTGTTCCAAGTCATCAATACTAGCCCCCTTTCACACTCCCTGTTACTCAATACACATGATTTGAATATCAAGCAGTTTTGAACTGATGTTCCCAATGAGATTCCAAGGTATGTGCATACAGTCCTTCATCCCAGTTGAGGGAAAACAGCATGAAAACTTCAGCTCTGTTAGAGCTGTGCCAAGCCCTTTGTAATTCAAGACTGTCCGCTGGCTGGGTTACAGACTGTAGTTCATACACATCATTTCAGGTTTCCTGCTTAGGTTGTATGTGATAAAAAGAAGTTTGCTTTTCAGAATCTTCCCTCGGCTGGATCTTCTTCACCAGATCTTATTTTTGCCCTAAGAGCAAGAAGCAAAGAAGCTATTTCTGAACCCTCTGGCAGCAGAACAGCATTCTAAGTGGCTGGGCTGTGGATCAGGATTATGCAGCATCCCTCTTGGGGTATTTTGTCAAGCATACTTCACCTTTTTTTTTTTTTCCTGTGGATAGAATTCAAAACCACTCTGAATGTTGCGGAGACTTCTCTTCTAAGGCCCAATGCTGTAAAACATTGAGGTCATTGCAGTCCTGGCCACAGTATTACTAGAAAAAATAACACTGTTCTTTCACTACACGTTAATTCCTATGCTGTGTACTCTACTGGAGTTATCTTACTTAATCTTTTACACATCCTGTGGTTTGAGTGGTATTATTCTTTTTTGCCACTCAGCACAGTAGACCTTTAAAGAAGAGTATCTATAAATTTCAAGTTTAAAACACACAGTTACATAAGGAAGGCAATGCAGACATCTCAGGTAAAATATGACTACAGATAACAGACTTCAAAGTTAATAACCATGTTGGTCAGAGGGAGACAGAACCACAAAGGCACATGATCTTTCATAAAAAAAAAACCTTCCTTCCTAAGCAGGAGGAACAGGCCAGCTAAAGCTACAGTGGCAGTATTTGTTGTGGGTAAAATAGATTTGTCTACTTTGGAAACAAATAAAGGTTTGTTTGTTTGTTTTAGTTTTTTACAAATGAAATGACATCTCTGATCTTGAATTCCTTCTTAAGTGTTGTTCCTCAAAATAAGAGGTGTTTCCTTTAAAACTATGAATAAATTATTACAAAGTCCTTGAAGAGGAGCCCAGAACTTGTCCCAAAGTCACTGTTTATATGATTTCTTTCTTTAAAAATTATTTAATGTGTATGAGTGTTTTGCCTATTCACCACCTGGGTGCCTAGTGTCGACAGAGACCAGAAAAGAGCACCCAAATCTGGAACTGGAGCTGCCAGTAGTTCTGAGCTGCAGTGTGAGTGCTGAGAACTGAACCCAGCTATGCCAGAAGAGCGGTCTGTGCTCTCAACTGCTCAGCCATGTCGCCATACCTTTTTATCTGATTTCAACACACTGATGGTTCATGCCTGACTTGTTGGGCCTCTCAAACTCAGTGTCTAAGTCTAGATTGGTATTTTCTGTATGCCCCAAAATATCAGCCCTTAGTGTTTATTATAATCTTTTTAATCTAGAACCCACTCATAAAATCTTTGAGATTTTAAATTTTTAAAAATGTGTTCTTTCAAAATCCAATATAAATTTTGATCATCTCAACAACCTGACTGCTGTTACTTCCGACACCTTCCAATCCAGTGCAGTGGACACGCCATTGTTTCTGCCACCTTCCAATCCAGTGCAGTGGACACACCATTATTTCTGCTACCTTCCAATCCAGTGCAGTGGACATGCCATTATTCCCGCCACCTTCTCATACTGTCCAGTAGTTACACCATTATTTCTGCCACCTTCCCATCCTATGAAGTGGATGTGTAATAAACACTTTTGAAATGATAATAGCTAAAACAAGCTCTGAAAATTGATTAGTGAGTGCATATGTATACTTGGTGCTACCATGTGGAAAGAAAACAGTACAGAATATTGCTTTAAAATGGTAGCTGTTAAAGCTGGAGAGATGAAGCCGGGCGTTGATGTTGCACGCCTTTAATCCCAGCACTCGGAAGGCAGAGGCAGGCGGATCTCTGTGAGTTCGAGGCCAGCCTGGGCTACCAAGTGAGTTCCAGGAAAAGATGCAAAGCTACACAGAGAAACCCTGTCTCGAAAACGAAAAACCAAAAAAAAAAAAAAAGCTGGAGAGATGGCTCAGTGGTTAAGAGCACTGGCTGTTCTTTCAAAGGATCTGGTTTCAATTCCCAGTGTGTACTTGATGGCTCACATTCATCTGTCACCCCACTCCTAAGAGATCTAATGACCTCTTCTGGCCTCCATGGGCACTAAAGGCATGTGGTGCACAGTCATACATGCAGGCAAAAAACCCACACACATAAAAATATATAATAAAATGTAAAAAGTGATACTTGCTGAAAGAACTCACCTTTTACACTGCAATGAATATCCTTATGAAGTTAGTATTATATTCTTTAGTTTTCTAAGAACTCTAAAATAACTTCACTCTTTGACTTAAGCACCCGTTTCTTTAAAAGGAACATACTCATCAGCCATGACCAAGAGCTAAGAACTAAGACACCAAGAGATGTGTCTGGATCTCAGTGTGTGCCTGTATTAAAATGCCTCTTGATCAAAGCTGTTTCACCTACCCTTTCAATGCCCTTATTCTTACCTTCCCTTGTGTTGTTGCCCTCTGATGCACAGTGAATGTGGAGAGAGATTTCCTTCTGTCCTTTTCCTTTTCAAATTCTCAGTGTACAGTATCTTGCAAGGTTGTAAAAGATGCATGAGTGAGGAAAAATGATCTCTCTTAGACTTTTCTGCCTTCGACTGAGTCATATATTTCTCTCCATCTACATACCAGACAAAAGAGAAGGGCAGAATCATCGGTCACTTCCTATTCTGAGATGCTTAATTTCAAATACTATTCCTAAAGTCTAAAAACACAGTTACCTTCTGATTTAAAATTATAATCTAGTAATCAAGACGATGTAGGGTCTGGGTGAAATGCTGGGGTTTGAGTTACTTCCAGAAGCACTGAATTCTGGGTAAGTTCTCTATTTCTGAATTCTCTTACTCATCACAGCCCTTGATTAAAATGGGTCATGGTTCCATCATTGGTTATCCCACTGTAAACATACACCTTCAATATCAGAAGGAGTCTGTGCAGATGGTCCCCTGATAATTCCTAACTCACATATTGTTTGCTTTCATTTCATTTGGAATGTCAGTTTTAAACCTTTAAGTACTATGTGCAAATGAAAATTTTATATGAGACTCCTTATTCATTATTAGGACTGAATTGCATGGGTCGTGCATATAGGTAGCTGTGAATTTATCATTACTCCCCCTTCCCTGCAAAAATACTTTTCTTTGTTCAGAAAATATTCTGCAAATCATTTATTCTTGACTTCTCCACCATGGAAACCTCACTAGTAATGTCAGTGCTTAATTGAAATCATGGATCATGTCGTAGTTTGAAAATGTCTGTATAGCTTTTGTCTAAAATCAAACTTTCTACAGTTTTAGATCTGTGGAGGTCATTACAAAAATTAATGCTATTGTTATATATGGGATTATCACTAAAATTAAATATGAAATACTTTTGCAGGATGAATAAATTTATCTCCTCCTCATCATTTTACATGGCAACAAAGCCTGAAATACTTTTAAGGAAGTAAAGACAAAAAGACAGAAAAGCACGGAAGTTTGTTGATCGGGTGCTTTAGTAATTTGCAGGCAGTCTACCGTGAGTTAGAGGACTACTACTTCAGACCTTATCATCCAGTTATGCTCGTAAAAATGTTCATTGTCTTCCTTTGTAAAGAGTGATTGTGATGGACAGCTGGAACTGTGACCCACCAACATGTGTTGGTGCATCTAATGTTCTGATGTTCCCAGGAGCAGGAAGCACCCAGGGTCCTCAGACTCCTCTACTGTCTGTAGAGGCCATAGACAGAAGCCCCCTCATGGTCAGTCTATCACTAAAGGGATATTTTGACTGCAATCTTTTACTTTACTGATATTATAAACAAGATCAGTTAAGTAAAACAAATTTTCTCACATTGAAAAGTGATTGTTTTCCATCCAGGCCTCAGTTCTCCTATGTGCAATAAGAAGCAGGTGCTGCAGGCATGTGCTGTCTTGAGCTGCAGACTTAAAGTCTTCTTTGACATAAATACGGTATGCAACCAGACGCGTCATAGTGGCACTAATTTAAAAATTTTGGCACAAAATTGTTCAGTTCCTCATATTATCAATCTTTCCTATATCTGTTACTATTTTACTCATATTCCTTTGCTTTCCTTAATGCTCATTTATGTGTTTCTCTTCTTTTTTCTTCCTGATTATTGTTTGAGGTTTAGTTCATGTGTTGTACTTTTGTATTTTACAATTCGCATTAGAACTTTTAAGCTGTTTTATTTAATTCTCTATTAAAAAATTTATTACTTTCAAGTGTGTGTGTGTGTGTGTGTGTGTGTGTGTGTGTGTGTGTGTGTGCATGGACGTATGCGTAGCCAGAATGTGCACTTACCCCGTTGCACCAGTATGGAAGAAGAAGGATATCTCAGGAGAATAGTTCTCACCTTCCACCGTGGGCTCCTGGCCATCAAGCTCAGGCTGTGGAGCGTGATGACCAGCTCCTTTACTCACTGAGCCATCCTGCCGTATAACATATATCTGTCTTAAGTATTGTTTACATATAGGCCACATATTTTGTAGTCGATATTTACTTGTTGTTTAGGTCTGAATACGTAGAGGCATCTATTACTGCATCTTTTTAAGGTGTGTTTTGATGTTTAGTGGTATTTTTTTAAATTTATGAGAATTTTTGGCTATTTAGAAATTTCTAATTATAAGCTGGTCAGTGGCGGCACACACGTTTAATCCCAGCACTCGGGAGGCAGAGACAGGCTGATATCTGAGTTCAAGGCCAGCCTGGTCTACAGAGCAAGTTCCAGGACATCCAGGGCTACAAAGAGAAGCCTTGTCTTAAAAAAAAATCTAATTAGATTGTTTTATAAAAATTATAGTCACCGGGTGGCACACGCCTTTAATCCCAGCACTCGGGAGGCAGAGCCAGGTGGATCTCTGTGAGTTCGAGGCCATCCTGGGCTACCAAGTGAGTTCCAGGAAAGGCACAAAGCTACACAGAGAAACCCTATCTCGAAAAAAAAACAACAAAAAAAATTATAGTCTATAGACTACCAAAATATTCATTTATATTTCTTTTATAGGCTAGTTGTAGTTATGAAAAAGATTACTTATTTCACTCTGGGGGTCAAAAATGATTTCTGAAGTTAATAAATCAAGATTTAGATATAAGTATTATAGTAGAAAAATGTGAAGCATGGTAAGATCAGGTAAAACATATTTAAAAGAGCAAAGATGTTGCCCAAGTGAACAGTGAGTCCCCTTTGATTCATGGAAAAATTGTGAAGATAGGGCATTTGGGCCTCAGCTTCTATTCTACATAAATGATTACTCTCTTAAAAAGTAAAATGCAACAATTTAAATTCACTACAACTTTGTTATTTATGTACATTTTCTGCCGCTGTCCCTTTTGTATTGACAAATTGATATAGAGGCTGCCTGTAGACATGTCTTGGTTTTAGCATACCTCTGTCAAAAGGAGACATTTAGAGGCAAGGACTTAGGACTGCCAGTGAAATCCTTGCCAGTGGTCTATACCAAAATTGCTGAAACTTCTTCTACTTGCAACCCCTTTTCTCCATAAATCTTAAGCAATCTTAAACATGGGTATATTTTTAAAAGTTCACAGGTTAAGCATTTACTATTAGTAATTTATAAAGAGCTTATTTTAAAACAACCCTTTGACACATACAAAGATATGAATATATAAGCATTACATGGAAATCTGCATACAAATGATTTTAGATTTGTCAATGTTGACTGTATCAGCTCACATAAATGCACAATATAAAATTGCAAAAGTGTGTTTAGGGACATATCTAAATTGTTGGAAATTCTGTTCTCATCTAAAGCCAAAGTTCATTTAAAGATTTTTGCGATAATCTAGTCAGCAGGTCAAAGATCAATTTTTTTACATTAAAAATTCTAACAGAGTACAATCCAGAGATTAACAAATTTTAAACTTACATGCTGAGGAATGATCATGGAAAATAATTTTAGAAGTTTATTTTAAATAAATAGCTCTTTTTTTTTTTTTTTTTTTTTTTTTTACAATATCAGAAAACATCATTTCTCTAGGAATACAGAGCAACACACAGCTGTTGCAAAGATGAGCCAAGAAGTATCAGGTGCATTTGTTGGTGCTGGGTGCTGTTATGGTACATGTAGTGCAGTGTAGTATGCCGTGTTTCTGTTGAGATCAGGACTACAATGAAGTTATGCCACCATACCAGTACGGGCGAGTGCTGCTGGCAACAACCAGATTTGTTTTCAGATTAACTTATGGTGATGACCAGGTCAGACAACCTTCAGTTGCTACCAGACCTTTTATGGCTCCTATATTCAGGTACAGGATGTAAACTGGCAGGCAAGGAGTGTGAGATGAGTTCATTGTTTCACAGGTTCTTCTCAGTCACATGATTGATACTTTTCTGTTCATCCATATTTAGGTCTACAAAATCAGTTTATTATTAAGTCAGAGATGATTTCATGTATTTCAAATTTTACATACATTCATTACACATTAACAACATAAAAACAACAATTATATCACTAACAAAATTGAATTGTGGAGAAAGAATAAGAACTGGAAAGAAATAAAGGGAAGATAAGCTTTTCACTTTTTTTAATCTTTCATCCTTCTAAATTGAAAAAATGTGTGAAATAAGAAACAAAGTCCTGTGTTAACAACTATAAATTAAAAATAAAAATGGTAAAACAAAACAAATGCAGATTAGATATGGAGAGTTAGAAACATATAGAATTTATTCTCCTAAATTCTTCACTGTTCCCACTGGTAATGATGATATTAGCAGATGGTAATTAAAATAATTATAACATCTGTGTATATATACATCCAATTAGAGAAATATAATCTATCAAATAATACCTAAAATGAATGCATTTACCAATGGAACAATTAAAAATAGAGCATCTTGACAGAGTAACACTGGGATATGAGAGTGTGTTTCTGGACTTTTAAGTTTATACTCCTGTACATGTTAGGAAATATTTAGTATAATCCTGATTTATAATCCAGACATAGATAGGCTGTTCAGACAAGTAATTGAAAACATCTTTATGTATTGATAGGGAAATATCAGTGAATTTTTTCAGTAAGCAAATGAATAAAGCATACATATATATCTATTATAAGCCATATAACTCACCCCAGTGAGTATCCTTACACGCTGTCACATGAATCAGTGCATGGAAACAGCCTTAAAGAGGATAGTAGTGATTCTTTCAGTGTGTCCCATCCTTACTATTTTGAAACTTTGTATTACTGGTGGTATGGTTACATAGTAACATTTTAGTACTAAAAAGTCACTGAAAGTTCAGGGAACTAGTCAAGTTAATCTGATCTTCCATTGTCTCAGCAATGCACTATTTACCCGAAGGGCTATTTCTCATACCTCCCATTTCCCATGCAGCCATTTGAGTGCTAATCCCACTCAGAAACTCTGTAAGCGCTTCTGGAATTACTTAGCAGATGTAAACCAACTGCTTAATATGATATGTGGCAAATAGTACATGTATTATGGGTTGGAACTATTGTTTTATTAAGCATGTAAGAATTCATGCTTTCAATACTGAATTTAAAAATAATTCAGAGACTGAAATGTGAGAGATTTCTAAAACTTGATTATATTGTTTTCTATATTTTTAAAATTTCTAATTACTTGTTTTCATTTTTTTGTGATTACAATGTAATTACATTATTTCCTCCTTTTTTCTCCCTCCACACCGGCCCTCCTGCCCTGTTTTCGTCCAACTCCATGGACTATTTTTCTTTAGTTGTTGTTACATCCATCCATCCATCCAACCATATGCACATACATATTAATAAGTACGCCCTGCTCGGTCTGTAAAATGTTACTTCAGTGTGTGTTTTCAGGTCTCCCATTTGACACTGGACAGTAGTTGGTGTGCTCTTCCCTGGGGAAGTTTATTTCTCCCACTCTCAGTATTCCTTAGTTCTTGAGTTGCTCAAACATTCCATTTTAAAAAGTAAATGGCTATAAAAAAGTGACTCCAGCTGCTTCTTTTGCTCAAGATTAGAAGCAGAACATTCTCATGTGAACATTTTATGTGTGTTTTTGATCACATACCTGCCTTTCTTTGTGATTTATAATTACTCCAGATTTCTACAAAATGGACATCAACTTCCCGAGTTTTCTTCATTATCGTTGCTCATATCAGCAACCACAGAAATCTGTGCTTACTTTTAGGGTTTAGAATTTTAATAAGCAAAGGTAATGATTTCTGTAGGTCCATCTATAACAAGATCCTTCAGCATGTACTGTGTACAATGATATTTACTTCCTAGATTCAACCCAACTTGTCCAAGAAGTCATCCTATTATTAATCGACAATGTTCTTGAGTCAAGACGGAGTAATTAAAAAGGAAAATATGCACATGGGCTATTTTGATATGCAATTCTGGTGAGTTTCCTTTTCCCCTCAGGGTTTTGAATAAGCTGAAGACAAAGGAAAATTAAAATTTGTGCATTCCTCCCCTGTTCTGACATGCTATGCCAATCAGCTCTGCTGCTGGTAGAACTAGCTTTACAAACATGGTGTCGGGATCCAGAGCCTGTGAGGTGGGTTCCAGAAGAGCGGAAGGGGGAGTGAGCTTGGTCAGCAGTCAATATTCCTTCATCTTTAATTCCACCAAAGGAAAGGTACAGTCTCTTCCTACAAACATCACCAACTCACCTGTAGAAAGCTACTGCATGGGGCCATCATGGTAGCTCCCAGGTGAAAGTGCCCTCTTCAAATCCTGGTGATTAGAGTGTCATTCCCTGGGACACACGTGAAGGTGGATGGGGAGAACCAACTCCTCAGCACTCTCCTCTTGAGTTTCACACATGTGCAGTGTCACATATGTGCACTTTGCCTCATGCATCGTGCATACATACCCAACAAGAAAGACAGAAGGAAGGAGTCCACGTGTGTCCTGATACAGCGGTGCCCAGTGTCAGATAACGCTGAGAGTAAAATTGGAAGAGTAAACCAGGCTCTAATGGAATATTTATGATCAATTCAAAAAATAACATGTTCTACCTTTTTATAAATAAAAATTTCACCTCAATTGTTGCGTGGCTTTTTTGAATGCAAAAATCAAGTTCAGAATTCAAGAATTATGACAACACACTCCTTAGTCTCAAAGGCATAATATGACAGGAAAAATAACTCCATTTATCTTTTAAAAATGAAATATATATCAGCTCTGAATTATCCTGGCCCATGGATATGGCAGCTAATAGATGATAGATATTGGCACTCTGCTTAGTAGATGATCATTTACTGTCATTATTTTAATTAAAATCTGATCCTCTATTTTTTCAATCTATTTACATTGTGGGTGACAAATTTCTTGCCCTTAAACAAAATCTTTATTTATCATGAGGTAATTTTTATCAAGACAGTTGTCTGAAGGAGGAGGAGACCATAATTGGACTCATTCAACTTTTGGACACTTAGAGCACTTGATATGCTGAAGGCAATGAACAAAAACTGCACTAAGGGGCTGATATTTTCACATTTAGCTTCCCAAACACCCTTAAATTTTCATTTATCTTAACTAGAAGATAATTTGAACATAAAATTTGTAGCCACATCATGTAAAGTTTGGATAGATTTATTTTGTGTGCCTCTGGACCCTGAGTGCAGGGTGGAGATAAAATCATTCTTAGTCCTTCCTAAATTACGTCACATGTAGCTTTTTCCACACAGTTCAGGATAATGGTTCTGATAAAAGGAAGTATTTGTGGAAGAAACTCTGAGAATTTCTGTTATGGAGACTGGGAGCATAGGAGAAGTCAATGAGTGTCATACTGCCTAACAGTTGTGTGAATTATTTCTGACTAGACTCAACTGAAGCAAAAAGTGGGAGATACTTATTTTGGCACCAGATGATGAATTTGGTATAATGCTCATCAGAGGTGAATGTCATCCCATACTGCAATACAGTTCATCATGGTTGCAAAGATTTAGATCAGAATAATTAACCTTATTTGGGATGTTTCTTCACATTTATTCCTTGTATTTTTGTTCCCAAACCCATTTGTTTAAAAATCTTAAGTTTGAAAATAACTGTATTTTTAATATTTCATCTATCTTAAAATCAATATACATTTTGTAATCATGTAGCTACTACCAAAGTTTAGTTATTTTAGGAAATATTTCTTCACTTCCAACACGTTTTGTGATTTTTGCTTAGGTCTTATACATAAGTGGTAAGAGCCACAGCATTTGGAGTATGAGTATACCTCAAGAACACTACTCCAAGTATTAGATGTGTGTGTGTGTGTGTGTGTGTGTGTGTGTGTGTGTGTGTGTGTTTTATTTCTCGGCACAGGGCAGTCATACAGATGTTTTCATATGCACACAAGCAAAACACAGAGACACTTGATTAAGGCAACTATACTAAAAAAAGAGACAGTGGGGTTTCCGCCCATGTGGCATAGTGATCCTGTATTTAAGTTTCCAGGTACTCCATGGACTGTGACTATGATACATTATGTATACCTCACAGTAAGTGACATTCAAAAACATTTGAAGAATATTAGGCCTGCCATGAAAGATAAATGGCTCTATTGAGTGAACTTAGGTAACAAATAAACAAAAAAAGTAGAGACAGAAGACTCTTACTTCATAATTTTGATTTAAAAATATGGAAGAGTTCTCTTCTGTTAACCATATGGCCTTGGATCTTACAGGATAGCATGCTCCCACTCTACTGCATCTTACTCAATAGCAGCTTGCCTGCACAGTTGAGGGTCCTCTCAAACCAAGCACCTGTGCCCATATCTGCTTCTTTGCCTGGGGCCTGAAACCTATTCATCACACCTTTTGTAGTTTGATAATATCTAGTTCTGAGAATATCTTTGCAGAATACCATACAAGAAGGGATAAAGGCAGCTATTACCTTGAAAATTCCTGATTGTGGCAGGAAAGTATTTGAAAACAGTAATGGAAATACTTAAAGAGCAGATTGGTATTTCTTTTGTCATTTATGTGGGGTTGTACTTCTCTGTGGATGTGTGGATACATGAATGGCAGAAAAAATAATAGCATTTTGATGAATAATTATCCATATGTCTTACTGTAATATATTATGAGTAAAACTACTTCAGAAATTGAATTTTTGACAACTGACTCATATACAGTTGATTTTGTATTTTCAGCTAAGTTTCAGTCAATATCAAATTTGAGCATCAATAGCATACAATTGATTAGTTGGTTTTAGACAAGAAAGGATTTCACAGAATATATATATATATATATATATATATATATATGTATATATATATCACAGACTGGTGAGGCTTCTTTTCAAAATACTTGGGTTTTCTGATTGAAGAATTGAAGAATATATATATATTCTTGCCAGTAGGGAATTATATGGTGGTGGTAATTTATCCACAAAACTTTCAGAGATTGTTGCTCTCCTATTACTCTGTTTAAATTAGTTCATTAATATGTGCAATGTTTCTGATGGATTTGTACAATGAGTCTTATAAAAACAGGAAAGATAATTAAAATTAGAATACTGCTGAGTACTTTAGATAACTGGAATTTTCTTTTTCTTCCCAACATAATATTTTTATTAATTATTTGCAAATTTTATACAATGCACTCCAAGCACACTTGCTTCTCATTCCTCCTAGGTCCACCCTCTCACCCTTATGTCCCCTCAAAAAACCCACCCAGTCTACTTTGTGTAGCCCATATACTCATTTGAACATGCACACTCCCAGTAGCCAGCCCTTTAAAGAAACCTGAGTTCTTTCCCACTCCCTCACAAGAAGCCATCAACTGTGAAGAACAACCCTTCACCATCTTTATCACACTTTTTAAGTACACTTTTCAATAGTTTCCAGTGTAGACTGCTTCTTTTTGTGGGGAGAGTAGTGTTGTCTCAGAAGCCATCAATATTTCTCATTCTCAGTTATGATTCTGTAGTCATGGATACCAAGGAAGCAAAAGAAGCTTCCTTGCCGGTATCAGCAGGTAGCAGCATAGATCATGGACTTCGACATGATTTCCAACAGCCGCACAGATCGTGGACATCGATACAGTTTCTAGTCACAGCTCTGATCATGGACATCAATATGGCCTCTGGCAGCACCAAGGACATCAACATGGCCCCCAGTAGCAGCAAAGATCTCAGACATCAACACAGCCTCAGGCAGCAGCATGGATGGTGGACATCAGCATGGCCTCCAGGGGCAGCATGGACCATGGAATTCCCTCCAGGAGACTTAATCCAGAAAATGAACCATTCTTTATCTATCTCAGATATGTTGCTGTTGCTCAGAGTCAGGATGATCATGTGGTTGGGCAGCATGTCAGGGGTCTGTACACCACACTGCCCTTGGTGGTGCTGACTCTTCTACTGGTACCCAGGCATGACAATCGTGCTTGCAACTTGTAGGCAGCCAAGCCATGAAGCACTCCATTCCACCATCTTCCCTCCCCTCCCCGCCCCCGGCCCCCCGCCCCAATTTCATGAAGCCACTTTTTAAAAGCATCTTCCCATAAGACTTGCCTTTTTTAGTTGTTCCAAAGATACTACACATTTTGCAAATGCATCCTCTGCAGCAGTGTCTCCCTGAGAAGTCTCCATGGTCTGGGGGGGGGGGGGACGCACCATCTTTTTTGTGTGTTTACATTGTAGTGACACAATGAAGCCTGTTTCCACTGTTAGTAAGTTTTCAGCAGTACGTCAGGATTCATTTCTCTAGCCAATTAAACTTTCTTTTTATTTTTTATCTATAATTTTAATCACAATTATTTATTGTGTGCATTTGTGTGTGTCCACATGTTTGCATATGCACACATGTGTGTTATACATGTGGAGGTCAGAGGATAATTTGTAGGAGTTTATCTCCTACTATGTGTGTCCCAGGGCTCAAGCTTAAGGCTTCAGGCTTGGTGACCAGTGCCATTAACCACTGAGACATCTTGACAGCCCCAATTAAGAATTCTTAAAACAACTTTGTTATTCCCTTTTCTATTATTATGAATGTTATTAATGTCATTTCTCCTTTGCTGTGGTGACCAAACCTCTGTCTTTGCACCATTATAGGAAAGATCTTACCACTTTGCAGCAATGCAGAAACTGATTTCTATAAACACTTCCATAAACAATTTTAAAATGCAAGCTCCTCCTAACTACAGTTAGCAGAGTTGATATCAGATCCAATCATGGTAATCAACACTGTCTCCTAAATTTAGTTTAACTCAGCAGCAAATGGTTTTCCTGCACTGAAACAAAGCAGTCTTGATCTTAGGCTTGGTTTCATTTGTCCAGTAAACTGGCTGTAAAGAGAGCAATTTTTTTTTCTATTTTGTCAGTTAGAATTCTTTGCACAGGTTAATTTACTGAGTTGCTTGCACATCCATTTTGTGTTACTTACAAAGTGACTTTGTTTTTTGTCCTTCTTCAATAGATAATTTGAATTGTATGATAATTTGTTTTATAAAGACTTTTTTTAAACTTTGATTCTTCTTTTGTCATAGACATTTTTTTTTAGTTGTTTTGTTTCTTTGAGAGGCAGAGGCAGGCAGATCTCTGTGAGTTTGAGGCCAGCCTAGGCTACAGAGTGAGTTCCAGGACAGGCTCCAAAGACTTTTTTATGTCTAAATAATGAAGATTTATATTCATGTGTTAAATAAAACTGTAAGTACTTAAAGAAATACACAGGCTATGTTCTCATCTTATAGAATTTTAGTAAATTAAAATATTAATTAATATTAACTGTCAGGCAACTAATGATAAATAATGTATGTTAAACAAAGATTCCTATTATTATTATGTGTTGGTATGGAAAACACTAATACTTTGTTCACTTGTAATAAAGTGGAGACTTTTAATTTCTAGAAAAATTGTTTAAATATGTAAAGTAATGGAACATATTAAAGGCTGCAGAATTTAAAGTCCACTTAGTAATAATAATACACACACACACACACCCCAGACTGCTAATTCCTTTGCTTGGGCTGAGAGTTGGTCTTGATTTAGTTGTACAAGCCACAGCCTATGTGTCTAAGAAACAAACTGAAACTGATATAATGAGTATACATGTGTGTGTGTGTGTGTGTGTGTGTGTGTGTGTGTGTAAGTATATCTGTGTCTAAGAAACAAACTGATATAATGAGTATATGTGTGTGTAAGCATATATAGTATATATATATGCTCATATATTATTTATTATATATTTATTAAGAATAACTTATGGGCTTTGGTCTGGGTGGTCAGTAGACAATAGTACTGTACATCTCCCTTGTGAATTTTAAAGAAGTCCCAATGAATAATTGTGAGACGTGGCACATTCATTGTGGCTTTGTGACCCCTTTTTCTTCCTAATTCAGTATGAACTTAATTTCCCCTTTAGGGTGTTTCTTCTCATGATTCTATACAATAGTCAATGGATGTGTCTCAAAAACATGATGTCACTGGTAGTATAATTCATCTGAGTTCTTTCACTGGTGTATATGTGTGGGGGAATGCCCTGGTCTTAACTGTTTATAGACCAGGAACAACTTAAGTGTAGCTCCAAGGCAGTTAAACTAGAAAGGAGCTTTCTGATCATCAGCAGACACAGCTACCACGATACAGCCATGGTTTTCTTGGTTACCTCATTTCTAACTACTTTTTGAATCACCTCAAGACTTCATTATTGATCACATGACTGCCTATGTTTGTTATGTTTTAAACCTGGGCCAGAATTTTACAAATAAACAGGCTGTACAAACAGGGACCTATCCTGTGGTAGGACTCTCTTCTCCCAGCTTCACTGCTGATGCTAATCTTTTCCTGTCACCAATAATCTGACTCAGTGGGTCTGATAGGACAGACATTTGTAATTTACCTTAAAAGGGCTAAGGCTGAAATTCCTGGTCTCCAAATGAGCTTGAACACAAAATATTCATGTGAGGTCCTTGGGCAGTGGAGTCAAAGGCAGAGAGAAGAGGCAGGGGAGAGGAAGGAAAGGGGAGGGAGAGGTTAGACAAAGGAGAGAGGCAGAAACAGCAGCAGGAAGAGCCTAGTCCTGAAGCGTCCTTCCACCGACAGGCAAGAGCTGTCAAAAGATCCACAGCGGGCACAAAGCACTGGCTCTTCTCTACTTAAATGTCACTTTTCATATTCTAAGTATATTTTTACTAAGTGATATTTCAGACTTTTGAGGACATAGCAATAGATTGCTGAAAGTCCATTCCGACAGCAGAGGGTCACATTCAGCTATGCTATTACTGTTTGAAAGTGTGGATAAACGGTGAATGGTGCTAAATCTGAACTTTGTAGTTTAAATGGCAGAATCATTCTCTGCTGTGGAGATTGCCATCAGATTTAGGGAGAGTAAAAGTAATTCCTTTCGATTAGTACTTGCTTATATTTAAGGCCATTTAAGTTTTTATTCAATGTGGAAATCAATAATTCCTTTATGATAAGCTCTACACATAAAATATTAATAAAATCTGTAAATACAATGAGCATGATTATCTTTAGCATAGTGTAATTATAATACATGGAGTTATGTATGCAGTTGTTTAAAGGCCTATGGGAAGGTTACCTCTTACAAATGCCAGGAACATTACTTTTCATTGAAATAAACAATGAAGTTCCTTTTAAAATAGGAGTCCAAGAGTTACCATATAAGGAAACAACCTTTCTATTTTTTAAAATAGGGAATAGATGAAAATATCTATTTATAAAAAGCTACATGTGCTGTTGGTGATTGACACAACATAGTGGAAACAAAGGGCCTTGGATTTAGGTTTAGAAATTCTTAAAGGAGACACATAGCATAAACAAGAGACCAGAATGTTTCAGTGCTTATTGACTTTTAATGGACTTGATATACATGTATATATTATATATTGTTATAATTAAATACATAATATATGCAAACATGTACATCACAAATGAGCATACAAACAAGGCTTCTGATTCATTGTCTCTTTGGCTTGTCTTTCCATTATGTATGTATGAGATACTTAACAGAAGACATACTACAATTTCAGACTGCATCAAGAATTCCAGCTACCAGAAGCATCCAATTCAGATAAATTGTGCACACATTTGAAAGAAAGTCTTTTATTCTAGACAAAGCTGATTTTCTTGATAGCTGTGATGTTCCAAAGTTAATCTGGAAGCTGGAGGAGAAGAAAAGCTAACCAGGATAAATGCACCACAGTGTGTGGGGTGGTATGGGTTATCAAAAGGAATAGTCAGAATATCTGTCCTTGGTTTCAACACAGATTCTGATGTTGATGAACAGTAACTTAGTAATTAATAGGCCCATTACAATTTATCTCTTTAGACATTTATTACATTGCAAAATTGTATTTTACCAGAATTTTATGTAATTTAATTTCTGGATTTTAATTTGATTCACTTTGTGTATTTGCCCCCACTTCAACATTTTAAAACTAAAAAATTTAGAAATGTAAGACCTATCTTCACAAAGACACAAGGAATAAGTCACTTGCAAGGTAAAAATGACTGTGGAAGAAGTGAACCTCCTTAGATTGACCTTTAAATAGATATGCTCAGATTGAGGTATCTTAGAAAAAGAAAAAAAAAACAGAAAAATGTGGCGGTATTGAAATCTGGATTCAGCTAAAAAAAATTCATTAATGAATTTAACTTGAGTTTCTGACATTACAATGAGAAAGAAAATGTTGGCTTCTTTTAATTCCCCCTCAAAAAGCAGAAACTGGGATGAGAGATCAATATGACCTGAATTCAGGAATGTATAAGTTAGAAATAGTTGAGAACATAGAGTTTCTAGAATCCCAATAAATAATCTCCATTCTTCTGGTGTTAGCCCTCAGTAAGAGAATTTGTGAAACTAAATGTTCATCCAGTGAAGATTTTTCATTAAGAATTCCCCAGAAGCAAAAGAATCTCTTGACCTTTGCTCTCCCTGGACTCAGCAAAATACCTATCACACAAGAGGAATTCCACAAATGTTGTTTTTTTTTTTTCATTGAAATTCAACTAAAATGTCTCAGTTGGAAAATGAGTTACAGACAGGTCACTATTCTCAGTCCTCCAAAAGATAGGATAGTTCTGCTGGTGACTGTAAACAAACAGAACCCCCCACACCAGAAGTGAAATAT
The DNA here is from genome assembly GCA_902168325.1 of Peromyscus nudipes. Taxonomy (NCBI): domain Eukaryota; kingdom Metazoa; phylum Chordata; class Mammalia; order Rodentia; family Cricetidae; genus Peromyscus; species Peromyscus nudipes. The sequence continues at coordinate 21,671 of CABHPH010148398.1, forward strand.
GAAACAAAGAACAACAACAAAAACAGAATGGTGCCTGGAACTATGGAAATAAACTCCCACTTGCTGGAGACCGGATCTGTGGCCCTGCTTCTGCAGTAGGACCACATAGACCAAGGCCACAGTGGTTGCTGATATAGTCTGACCATTGCCCTCTTACTTCCACGATCACATAGGCTGTTGTTCAGCATATGAAAACTTAGGTGACATTCAAACACAATATAAAATATTTATTATTCATAGGTCCCTCCATTTCAAACACACTCACATTTAAATAGAATTCATGAGAAATAAATTATTGATTGGCACCTTTGACTTATAACTCAAATAAATGATAGTTGGAGGATAGTCTTAGCTATGGTCCAGATAGGTGGGTAAGACGGTAGGAAGTTGCCATAGAATATTTAGGGTGGCCAGTGTCATGCCCTGGTCTTTGGTCTTTGGCTGGCCTGGGTCTAAGCAAGGCAGAACAGGAAAATTTGACAGCACTCTTGCTAACTGATTATCCATTTACTGTAAATTGGGTGTGTAGGCAATTTCAGGTCCTCTAGTGTGACTCCTGTGCTGGCTAGTCATTTAATAATTGTGACTAATATGAGGCTACTCTTCTCTGAATTAAAACAGAGAAAGAGAGTAGAATCAAGGACAGCTTAGCTGACAATTCCCCATAATGTCATCAGACACAAGGATAATTCTTTACACTGGGTTTGTCAAAGATGTCTCAACATCTTTCATTATCTTTTTCAAAGGAAATTTGTATTTCTGTTGGTTTTACATTAAAAAAAATCTTTCTAAAATTAGAAAGGAGACCAAGAAAGGGTAAATCTAGATGACAAAGAGGGAATGGGGGTGAAAAAGAACACATGGAATATGAAAGAGAGAAGGACTGTGTCTAGAAAGTTAACAAGGGTAATAGGTGCACCCCGAACTGCAAGAGAGAAAGGAGGGCATGTGCTAACACACTTTTTAAAATGCCATAATAATATCTAATACTATGTACGCTAATTAAAATATTAAAATCTAAACTGAAAAATAATCTTCCACCTCTGTGCATGTCTGCCCGTGCATGCCTCCTTCCACAATACTGGGGCCCAGTGGCTAACCAGAGGCTCCATTTCATGAAATTATTCAGCATAAAGTGAGCTACAGTAGCCTGGGAGCTATTGTGATGAGATGGGAGCTCCTTCTTCCACTGAGGCCCTTAGGCTTGCCTCAAACAATTTGAAGTCAGTTTCTCTTTGCTTTAACAAAATGCAGAGTTTTGAAAGGGGTTTTAAATATTTTAATCTCACTAAGTATCTATAGTTTATTTCTCAAGATAATAGATGTTATTTGAATAATACCCACCACCCTACCCCATTCTTCTTGGTTACCTTTTCTTTATGCTGTCTGTCCATCACATGGGGAGGCCAAGGGGGTATATTTAAAAAGTGGCTAAAAGGAAGCCAGAGATCTTTGAGCTTGATGATATGGTGTAAGCACATTGCCTTTATTATAAAATGTCCCCAGTGCCTGAGCCTACAGAGGTTGGCATAAAAAACAACAGGATAATTTCTTACTAAATACAGGAACATTTTAAGACATTTAAGCTCTGAATATGATTTTTAAATAAAATTAAATAGTTTGGGGGCTAGGGAGATAAATCAGTTGCTAAAATTTCTTATTGTACAAGCCTGGCAAGAACAATCTCAGAAACTCAGATAAAGAGCTGAATGTGGGTGTGGTAGCATGCCTTTGCATTCCCTCAGATCGTAGAGGAAGGAGGTCGCAACTGGGGAGGGGGACGTAGCTGATCTAGCTGATGTCTGGAGTACACAGCACAGTGTCCAGTGACAAAGACAAGGCCAGGGGCTCCTGCTGCAGCAAGGTGCAGAGAGACAGCCCGCTGGAAAGTCACCCTCCAACACCCACAGGTACTCCATGGTAGATGTGTGCTTGTAGTCACACACACACACACACACACACACACACACACGCACGCACGCACGCACGCATGCACGCACACAACACACACACACACACACACACACACACACATGCCATTTTTGGAGGGTTAGAAGTTTTGTTGTCTACTAAAGTCTGTGTCTTCCTTGTTGTCACCTTGCTTCAGGGGAACGCAATCAGCCGGAAACTCTGAGGGAACGCCTTCCATGCAAATCCCTGAGTGTGCTTTCTTTCTGGCTCTGTAGCATCCAGAACTGTAACACAGTTTATTGTGCTCTCTAAGCCCATAGACAATGCCCTGGTAGTGAATACAGTGACCAACTTCTCATACTGAAAAACGCAAGTAAGTTCCCACACTTGACGGCACAGCCAGCCCTTCTTTTAACTGGATTCTTAGTGAGTTTTATGAACAGTCAGCCTTGGCCTGGCTGATGAATTTGTCACATCTCTTCCCAGAACAGCATTTCAAGTACACAAAATTATATATATATAAAAAAAAAGTCAGTGTATTATTTACATAAAAGGTGTAAGACGATGTGGGCATCATTGTGGATGTAGTGAACAATGACATCCAGCAAATAGGTTTGATGTCAAAGGAGTGATAAGGGTAATATGCCACAAGAGTTACCGTGATTCATATAGCCATATGAAAACATCTGTAATTCCTGATGACGAACAGTTACAATCAGTTGATAGCACTGATCTGGTGTGACAACACGTGTCTAAAATAGAGGAAAATACAAAATTCTCTTAAGGGTTAGTATTGGTGAATGTCTCAGTTATGGTTACTGTTGCTGAGATGAAACAACATGACAGAAAACAATTTGGGGGTGAAGGGGTTTTATTTGACACTTTCCACTGTAGAACATCACTAGAGGAAGTCAGGACAGGGATAAAACCTGGAGGCATGGGCTGATGCAGAGGTAGTGGAGGGTGCTGCTTACAGGCTTACTCAGCCTGCTTTCTTATAGAACTCAGGACCACCAGCCCAGAGATGGCACCACCCACAGTAGTCTGGGCCCTCCCCCATGATCACTAATTAAGAAAACGCCCTAGTGCTGGATCTCATGGAGGCATTTTCTCAATCGAAGTTTCCTCGTCTCATATGACTATAGCTTATGTCAAGTTGACATAAAACTGGTGAAGACAGTGAACTTACAAGTTTTCCTCATCCAACTTTAAGGACAGAAATTCGGAATCTCGGTCTCAAAGAAATAATGATACGTTGCATGGTTTCCATGGTGTAAGAAGCCAACCTGGTTGTGCCCTTGGAGCAACAGATTTATTCATTTCTTAAACAGTCCCTTTTGGAGTAGAGTGGTTTTTTTTTTTTTGTTTGTTTGTTTGTTTGTTTGTTTTGGTTTTTCGAGACAGGGTTTCTCTGTGTAGCTTTGCGCCTTTCCTGGAGCTCACTTGGTAGCC
>CABHPH010148398.1:25043-45792 GCA_902168325.1 Peromyscus nudipes
CCCAGGCTGGCCTCGAACTCACAGAGATCCGCCTGCCTCTGCCTCCGAGTGCTGGGATTAAAGGCGTGCGCCACCAACGCCCGGCTGTTTGTTTGTTTTTTGTTTTTGTTTTTGTTTGTTTGTTTTTTTGCAGAGTGGTCACAGGAGTAATCAGTAGTCAAAGACAGGAAGCCTAACTCGAGTTCCCATTGTTCACTGGAACAAATTCAGTTTTCTAACTACTCTGGAAGGATGTGCACTGTAGGCAAACAACTGGTTATTAGTGGCTTTAGAGCAATCATCTAGTCATCCAAACAAGGCAGCGCCCAGGACTGTGAAGCACATGTTTTGTCGCTCCTGTAGCAGAGCAAGGTTTTGCTGTGTTTTGCTTTGCTTGTTGTTTTTCATTATTGCTTCCCGGACTCTCACTGCCTGACAGGTTTTGCCATCCAGAGCGTGGCCACTGCAAAGAACAGCATAAAAGTTTGCCAAACACTGCTGTCACAGTATGTGTTTTGCTGGGTCAGTATAGAGACTGAGGAAGCCATGGCCTTTGCCAGCTTTACACATGACATTGCTTTCCAGCTTCCTCTTCCTGCCCTCCCAGCCCCAATGCCAGGCAAGACCTGTGTCTGGGACCAGTAATTCTTAAGATTTGTGCTTGAGATTTGACATTGCCACTTCACAGTGAACTTCGTTCATCTTACTCTGCTCATTTGTAAAATAAGCAGGATGGAAACCGTTCTTTTGTTTAAAAAAAAAATCGTGTCGTGTCTATGTGTGTGTGTTTCCGTGTGGCTTGTGTTCATGCTTCTATGTGTGAATAAAGACACATGATGCATGCAAATGCAGAGGCCAGAGGACAACTTCAGATGTTGGTCCTCACTTTCCACCTTGTTTGAGACAGGGCCCCCTATAGAAGACCTCTGCATCCTGCCTGCTGGCCTGCAGCTCAGGACCCCTCTGCATCCTGTGCTCTGGCCTCCAGCTTGCAAGGATTCTCTGCATCCCAAATGCCTTCTACACACTGTAATGACAGAGCAGGCTATTGCATATAGCTTTACACAGGCTCCAAACTCAAGTCCTCAAGCTTAAACCCTTACTGAGGGATCTTCCCAGTTCTGCTTTACTTACTAAAAAGCCTTTTAATCACCAAATGTATAAAAGGCACTTAATACAAGCACTGAAACACAATGCAAACAGTCAGTGATGTAATAGTAAAAATAAACTCTGAATCTTGTACCAGTCACTGGAAATTAACGTTCCCAAGTCATCCTATTTATTCAAAGCATTTTAAAGCAAGAGCCAAGCCTAATTTTTGGAATGAGAAAGTATTCCAATTTTAAATCTTTCATAAAGCATTCCTAATAATGCCATGCCTTTATATAGAGTAGTATTTTCATTTTTTTTTATCATATTCAGAGGATAAAGACCCTGGGAGGCTTCTTCTTGTTAGTTCTAAGAGTTCAGTACTTCAATTGAATATTTTATCTAATCTAATGACATATTTCTATCTTTATGTGATTACGTAGCAAAGCCTCAGAAATGACTTAGAGAATGAAATCCAACTACCCAGTAAGGACTTGGGAAATACCTACAAAGAGGTCCCAGCAGGTCCATCTGAGGTAGATAAGGGTTTTAAAAGCTTAACATATACGTTAAATGCTTCTCAAGAAAAATCCTTGAGAAAATTTAAAAATGAAGATAATGATTGATGAAGATGATAAAATTCTAAATATAGCAATGCTGATAAAGAACCAAAAAATATATCAAATTGAAATGTCCTGTTGGTGGGGGTTCCTGTGGCCAGGCGATGGTGGCATACACCTTTAATCCCAGCACTGGGAGGCAGATATAGGTGGATCTCTGTGAGTTCAAGGCCAGCCTGGTCTACAGAGTAAGTTCCAGGACAGCCAAGGCTGTTACATAGAGAAACCCTGTCTCGAAAAATACAATGTGTAGTCTTTGAACAGTGGCTACAATCGCTGAGGAGGTGGTAATTTTGACAGTGATTTTGCAGTACCTTGAAGTCAAAACAGATCAATTAGCTTTAACAAATTTTTTTTCCGCTTCTGAATGAATTTAACTACTGAATATTTATATAATCATAGTTTCAAATTTTGGTTATGCTTCAGTTTATCTTAAAAATTTAGCAGGGATTCATTAATTCTAATTAATTAAAATAATGTTCAGGGATTTGTTTGCTTGCCATCATTAAATTAAATCAACCCCTTACAATTCAAAATAACTAAAGGAGAAGTTCCACAGTGATGAGATACTTTTGAAAGAATGCTAGTTTATGTTGCTATGAGAGAAATATAGAACACTTAAAACAGCATGGTTTTGGAAACTGGTTTATTATTCTAGAGCTGGGACAGGAAAATGGAAAATAAGCCTGGAACTTCATGTTTTATTAAGAAATGAAAAATTTAAAAATGGGGCATATCAAAATGGTTTGAGTTCTCAATGGTTACTTTTTTAATGACTGTATAATATAAATTAAAAATGTACAAGTAAACATAAAATGCATTTAATTATGACTAAATAAATGTCTATGAATGCATATTGATACAAATGCATATGTGAAAAATATTTAATAGGGACTGAAGTGACAATATCCTTAGAGATGATTCCAATGGATAGATATGAAGAAACCTCGAGACACAGATGCTCCCACTGAAAAACAAAGCAGTGAATGCATTAGCTCTAACTAGTAAAAAAATGCTGAAGCTGGTGAGTGAAAGTATACAGAGAAATAGAACATTTGCATAATCTCAAACTGTCATGTCTCCAGCTGCATATTTGCACACCAGCAAATCATCTCAACATGTACAATCCTGTCAGCACTACTTTGACCAAGTGATATGGTTTAATGTGACCAGTAATATATATTTGCACAACAGCTTCTTTGATATAATGTGTGGAGGGAATATCACTCCTCAGGTTTCCTTCTCATTAATACTTCAAATTGCTCACATTATAACAAAAGAACAGACTTGAGGCACAGGCTAGTCTATGAAAACCTGGCCATTGGCTTCCCAGGGGCTGAGGGCATAGCAGGCAAAGGAAATGGAAAAAGTATCATAAATTGAAGGAGAGTAAAGAGCGAGAAATGAAAGGCAGCATAGGAGCAGGGGTAAAGCCCCAGACCAGAAGCTCCCAGAATCTGAATAGTTCTGTCCTGAAGCCGCTTCCAGCACTGCACTGGAGCTCACCGCACTGCACTGCAGCTTCCAGTGCTGCACTGGAGCTCACAGCACTGCACTGCAGCTTCCAGCAATGCACTGCAGCTCACAGCACTACACTGCAGCTCACAGCACTACACTGCAGTTCACAGCACTGCACTGGAGCTCACAGCACTGCACTGCAGTTCACAGCACCACACTGCAGTTCACAGCACCATACTGCAGTTCACAGCACCACACTGCAGCTCACAGCACTTCACTGCAGTTCACAGCACCACACTGCAGTTCACAGCACCATACTGCAGTTCACAGCACCACACTGCAGTTCACAGCACCATACTGCAGTTCACAGCACCATACTGCAGTTCACAGCACCACACTGCAGTTCACAGCACTTCACTGCAGCTCACAGCACCACACTGCAGTTCACAGCACTTCACTGCAGCTCACAGCACCTCACTGCAGTTCACAGCACTTCACTGCAGTTCACAGCACCTCACTGCAGCTCACAGCGCTGCACTGCTGGACTTGTAGGTTTTGGTAAGTGGTTCTAGAAATGGATCACACAAAGGAAACCTGGATGACAGATACTTGAGAACTTTGTTTAGATCTTATCTATAAAATCTACAATTAATACAAAGTATTAAAAACATTTCTCATAATAAAATAAATATATCTGCAAGATAACGGCTCACATTTAAACAGCATTGTGTGCCAGGAGTTTTTGTTAGTTGTGTTTGTTTTTAATGTTTTCATATTTACTTAAATATGCCCTTTTTACAAATTAATACTTAAAAGTTTTCTTTTGTAGTTCTTAATTGTATCACACTTTTGTGTTAAAAATACTGAAGAGAAGAATGGGTGGCTTTGCCCTTATGGTGCTGGGCCTTCGCTACATGATATTAAAATGATAATATGTTCTTTTTTTCCTTTAATTGAAAATAGGTATTTTTCTCTCATAATATATCCTAATTACAGTTTCCTGTGCCTCTTCCCCTCCCAGATCCTCCCTACCATCCCTGTCCATCTATCTCTTATTAGAAAACAGTCTTCTAAGAGATAATAATAAAATATAACAAAATAAAATATAATAAGATAAAACAAAGCTATGACATCGGATTGGACACTACAAGCAAACAGAAGGAAAAGAGTCCAAGAGTCAGAGACCCACTTGTTCATACACTGAGGAATCCTGTGAGAACACTAAACTGGAAACAGTAATGTGCACATAGACGACAAGGGGGCTGGCCATGTGCTTGCCGCCTCAGTCTCTGTGAGTTCATATGAGCTTTGATCATGTTGACTTAGAGGGCGTGTTTTCATAGTGTCATTCCCTGCCTCTGGCTCTTACCCTGTTTCCACCTTCTCGTCATTAGAGCTCCCTGAGCCCTGAGCAGGGATTTGATGGAGGCGTCCCATTTAAGGCTACGTGTTCCAAGGTCTCCCACTCTCTGTGTAGGTGCAGTATGTATGCTCTCACCCACTACCTAAACATCTCCAGAACAGATTAATGGATTATTGGCTCATTGAAAATAGCATAATGATGCTATTAATGTATTTCATTTCAATACCTTGAGAATTTATTTGTGAGAAGGCTGTATATAATTTTTTATTTTTCTTGAATGTTATCAAAGGTTTGTCCTTTGAGAATTTGTTTAGTTTTTAAAAATCATTCGACATCAAAGGAGTGAGGTAGTTTGAAATTAAAAAAAATAATGTATGGTCATATAAGGCATTACTCTACCTATCTTTGTGTCTTTTTCCTTATAATATATTAATGTACTCATCTTTGTTTACTAGAAGTTCTCTCATAAGGTTTGGTCCTTTCAATTTAAGAGAACTTTAAAAAGATACTGCTTAGAAATTTCATTCATGCAAATAATATGCTTTGATAAAATCTGCAACCTACTCACTTCTCACCAATTCCTGCCATTTCTCCCTATCACTCTACCCTACCAACATTATGCACTTCTAGTGTTTGTTTTCTTATTAAAATTTCCTCCACTTATTTAAGTTTTAGTCTTCAGAGAGAACGCCATTTCAAAAGGAATTTGATGGTTTGGTTTGAGAATTTCACTTAGGCTATTCTGACTTTACTGCGAACTTACTAAAGTATCTTTACAATCACCCAGCAGTTAGAGAAAAGTTTGTTCAGTTTTAAAATTGATACACAAGTAATATATGTTGGCAATGTGAGAGTGCCTGTTGTTACTCTTTTTAAACACTGAATCCATTCACTGCTGCCAGGAAATGCATGGGTACAGGGCCATCAACTGGAACTCTGGCACCCTGTCAGGGGTTGGATTCCTGAAGAAAATTAACAGTCTCCCCTCCCTAGCAGTCATCAGTGGCTACTAATGCCTTAGCTAGGGTGAGATGTTGTGAGCCCCTCCTCGACCTATGCTGGGGTTTGGTCAGGCTTGAGTTTGTGTAGGTCCTGTGTATTTAGTCACAGTCCCCATGAGTACATATGTGTCTGAGCCTTTCTTTGTCTTCTAAATTTTCATGTGTTTGTTTTAAGACAAGGTCTCACACATCTCAGACTGGCCTCAAGCTTGCTCTGTAGCTACAGCTGTCCCCAGTTTCCTTTTGCTCCTGCCTCTTCATCTCAAGTCCTTGGATTATAGCCATAAACCACCATGGATGGGGTTCAGAGTCTTCAAGGAAACGCTTTACCTATAGCATTCTGTTAAAACGTGTGACGTGTTCGATTGTTTGTAACAGGCTTATCTTTTAGCATGTTATTGTGACAGTCTTTCTTTGCCTGTAAAAACTCATTTCTATCACTTTTGTTATAAACAGTTCTATATCTTCTGGGCTTCCTCTAATCAAGTTCCTGTTGTACATTTGGTTTAATTTTCATAATATTGTTCTGAGACCTTTGTATATGTCTTCTCCTGTCAATTACAATCTATGAATGTATAGCCCACTATTTACAAATTTATTACATTCATATATGTTATATATGTACCCATTCAGATTAGTGTGTATCATACATTGTTTTGCATGCTATGAGTACAGCAGAGAACAAAATGTTATCCCTTACCTTCAGCTGCTTTATTTCTTAGGATGCATTCCTGGGAAAAAAATTTGCCAAGTCAGTATTTAAATAGATTTTTGTACATCTTAATTTACAACATTGTCATGTAAATTGATGGCAACTGATGGCCTGTCAGAAATGAGTTGAGCTACCCAGACAATTGTTCTTCAGTATTTATTTTATTTTCCTCTGATTAAGCGATAACTAGTGTGCTACCTCCAAGTTCACCAAGTACAATGAGTCTCCAGTCTATTATCAATCTTATCCAGTGAAATTTTATTTTGGATGTTGAGATGTTCTGCCTAAAGTGTTCTTTGTTGAGAAGGTTTCTATCTATTTCTTATCTTACATGCACTATCAAAGCCATGCTTAGTGCCATCCTCTACAGCCTTGAGTAGGGCTATCATACATGTTTAAACACTTGCTCTATGAATTTGAACTTCTGACTCACTTTAGAATCACTTTCTACTAAGTAAATATCAATCGTGTTTTACTAATGTTTAATTAGGGGTTGGGCTAGATACTGGCCATCACAATGATATTTTGAGAAACCAAAGACTCTTTCATGATCTTCAAAATCATGTTTCCCCTCTGGATTCTGTCTATTTGGAGTTTTTGTCTTGTGTCTTCACATAGTCTGTGTGCTTTGTAGAATCTGTAGCTGTCGTTTCATGGGCAGTTGCTCTCCTAGAAGCCACATACCATAATCAAAAGCATACCTTTCTATAAGATGACTGTTGAAGACTTTTCTCTGAGATTTAATTTACAGACAATTCACTACTATAATATATAAATTATTTAGCTTTTGCTTAATTTTATTATCCTTTAGATATATCCTAAATGTAGGTTTTTCCTTCATATTATAAAAAAAATGTTTTATTTTTAATTACATGTACACATTGTGTTTATATGTGGATATGTGCACATGTGAGTGCAGTTGCTTATGAAGGCCAGTAGAGAGTGTTTGAGCGCTAGGAGCTAGAGATATGAAGGGTTTTAATTTGCCTGATCTGAGTATTGGAAACTGAATTCAGATTCTCTACAAGAATGGGAAGCACTCATAACTGCTGAACGATCGCTCTAGCCTTCCTTTCTCACTTTTAAGCTATCAGTGTATATATAACAATCCAGATTTTCTTCCTTGTGAAATTCAAATATTAAGAAAATGGTGAATTTATGTAAATAATTAACAAATTGAATATTTTAAATGTGTAATCAAGGAAAACATAACTGACAAAACCCATAGATTATTCACCACTTTTGTGAGGTTTTTTTTTTTTTATCAGCACTGTGATTTTGAACCCAGGTCCTCTCCATGCTAGGCAAGTGCTCTAACACTGAGCCATGCCCTCAGGTTCCTCAGTGTCTTAGAACCTAAAATATAAGAAATTCAATGGTAAACGTTATCATTTTCAATTTCTTACATTTTCTCTGATAAGTATAAATTGTATATATCATTGGTATGCAGCATCACTGCAAATACACATGTACTTTGTCATCCCATTTCTGGTTTAAATTTCTATGCTTTGTGTATTGACTTGCAATTGCTCACATTTATATTAAATATAATAATATTGTCATAGTAATTCTTTCCTTGATTTTGGCTAAAAGAAAGAGAAATAGAATTATATTACACTTAAGAAGAAAAGCTATTTCTCATAATAAAGGTAATGAAGACATAAGCACATTGATAGTTTAGAATGAGGAAAAACATTGCGGGTGTCTCTTTCTTTGGATGACAACATCCAATAAAATAAGCCATTTCCCCTTTGTGCTTAGGGTGGAGAAAACTTGACATTTCTTATGAACATTTTCTTGTAATCAGTAGAATCATTAGCCACTCAATCATGTCTGTGTTGCCTGCCCTTCAGAATCCTAACCCCAGACTCCCTGTGATGCCTCACTAACTCCTGTTGCTTTGGAAGGAGTTCTGTGCTCATAATTGACAGGAATTCTCTTGGAGAATTGAAACTATAAATAGATGTTTAAAATTTTTACAGTAAGACAGAAATATCAGATGGAAGGCATCAATGGTAATCCCTACCTATATTTCTTGGCGCCTCATTTCCATTTCAGAACCATCTTAAATAAACATCTTGTCCTGATGCTAAAGTATTATTCATTGGTGATACTTCTAATGAGGCATGGTACTATTTAGGTAGTTTCAGATTCACAAGGTACACTACATCTGTTCAAAATTATCATCAAGAAAAGAATAAATATAATTCCTCCTGGAGTCGGCTAATACACTGTCGACCGTGAGTGATGGGAAGTATTGATACTGGTTCCTGGTAATGACCTATAAACTTGGAGATGAGGAAAAACGTTTGCACTGATGATAACCCACAATACAAGGAGGAAGTTCCTTTTATGTCCATATATGCACGTCCCCAAAGTCTGTCTGTACTGATTTTTATCCTAAGTGAGTTGAATTCGGATAAATAAATATAACCCACCATTAACATAGTTCAAATAAACTCCCAGAACATACCACACACTAGATGACTGATGAGCAATAGAAAATTATTTCTTCCATGTTTGAAAACTGAGAATTCAAAGATCACACACTCAGAATCTGATGAAGACTGGTTTCTATTTCCAAGATGGCTGCCATCTTCTGGCTGGAACACAATTGTGACCTCAATGGAGGGAAGAGAGAGGGACAAAAGGACTTTCTCAGAACTTTACTTTAAGCTGTACTTCATCGTGCCCAAGGCATCTCCTGCTAATTTTATCACATGGATATACTCAGCTAACATGTTCACACTGGAGGATTCATTCTGACCACAGCAGTCTAGAAACAGTCAGCTGAGAGTGACTCTTTCTACAGATCTAGGTGTCATTTCCTGGGGAATCTATCAAATATTAACCAATGAATGTAAAAGCATAATTTGTGCTGTCCTTATATGAATTTATAATGAGACATTCACAACTTAGAAGACAAACCAGGTACTGTGTGCTGTTGGTTTTCAGCACGTGTGTCTGTCTGGCTCGTCCAAAGGATTCCATTTAATTTAAACTTAAAAATGCATGTGCTTGATGGCATAGATGATGGAAAGGTAGAAAGAATTGCTTTTGAATCGCTTACTGGAACTACCATGTTATATAAAGGCAAGAAAAATATGAAAAGACTCTGTGAAACTAAAATACTTAAAATAGCAAGTGTGAACTAGATAGGCTAGAAATGAGTATTGCTACATAAAAATTGATATATTAATACATGAAATACATGGTAAAGTAAATTATTAATCATCCACAAACAGAATGTTATTCAATAGGTAGCTAATGAATAAATATCTAAAGGAAACAAAATTTTTGATGTCAACATCATTTTGCCATGCATTCAGTAAAATAGAAGAGAAATGGGAAATATATGGAAGAAACAAATTAACAGAAAGAAAATTGAGCTTGTCATTGTGTTAGGCAATGGAAAATAAGGCATTATATAAAGCCCGAAGCATTCTTAAGTACTGAAAATTAGCTGTAAAAAACAGAACATGATCAGACTTAATGTGAAATTATATTAATGGGAAAAAACTGCTAGTAAATAAATATGTAAAATATTTAAATTCTCTTGAATTACAAAATGTAAATTGAAGTTACATCGAATATTTTTAGTCCTAAAATATATAGCAATTAAAAATAATAACCTTATATTATTAAATACCTTTTGATTGGTAAAAATTGAAATTAATTGTAAATGTATATTAGAAAGCATGTCCTTGATAAAATTATGCCACATATATTTCCTTGACATTTAATAAAACAATCCAAAACTTGAGGAAAATACATCATAGGTTATTTGTTTCAGTCCTTTTAAAAAGCTGACATATTCCATAATACCTTGATACAGAAATACTTAGATCATTTACATTACATATATGCAGAATCTTATGCATATATAATGGCACTGTGCACAAATAACCACAGAAAGTCATTAGTTATATTCTAAAGTATAAAATTCCCATTTAAAATGTGAGAAACAATGAGTATAGCTATATAAGTGGATGTGCAAAACAAAAATGAAAATGGATGTATCTCAAAATCTTAAGATGAGTTGCATTGTGAAAGTTGATCGATAATTTTCTTAGTTTTATTTTTCTCCAATTTACTAGTATTGGATGATCCTTTTAAATATCTTAGAGGTTAAAGTATCATAAAAAAGAAATAAAGTTTCTAATAACATAAAATATTCTCCAGTCTATGTTTTAGTCAATATTCCTATCAGTTTGGTTTGTAACTGTTTTTTTTATTTTTTCTTATAAAGACAGATTATTCAGCAAGCAGCAAGGATGAGGTTTCTGGTAGTTTCTTAAGTTATAAGTAGCATCTATGTTGTATTTATACAGCATTTATAAATTGGAACATTTTAAGGCAAAATAATTCTAACACTGCATTTTGATAATAAATTTATACTACAATTGAGTAGAAACCATCAATACCTTTGACAAATATTTCATTTTTATAAATATCATTTTGTTGTTCTTGCTCAGGCAATTCTTTGTTTGAAAAAAGTTGTCTCCTGACTCAGCAGGGGTATAATATGTGCATGACCAGAGACTACCAAAGGCAATAAACATAACCTACCACATGCCTCCACAATCACTCTACATAATGATTTGTCTTGTATTGTATGAGACTACATACAGAGTTCAATGAAAAATGGATTTTGAAAAATGGCTCTCATTGGCTGGATTTCACAGTGCATCAGCAGCAGAATGTGTCTATATTTCATTGCTGTAACTTGAGATGTTTATCTTGTGGTATGCAAGTAAAAATTTAATACTCAATGTTTATCACAATCATTAATGAATTAATTTACTGTATAGACTTTTCATTCCTTTTGAGATAAAGTGTGTGTCTTGATTGATCTCTGCTGTCCTTAAGTCCTATTACTTTTGAGAATCTCACAGATGCCATATAAAGTAGAGATGGTACTCTCCATCTCAAGATTTAATAAATTTTATTCTAAATATCAAATAATTGGTTTAGAAATTATGATTGGAACAGATTAAAAATACTAATTTTTACTTTGTGTGTCAGTTATATATTAAAATGTCTTTAACTGATATACAGGAGGTCTCCTTTAATTAGAGGCTGAGTTCTACAAGAAAGCTCCAATACCTAGGGTCACTTGGAATGTTTTATCAGTGTAATGTTTTGTTACTTACAGTACTCTTAACACTAATTTTCTGTAGTTAGTTTTAAAATATAATCAGTTTTTGTATTTGCTAGTGAACATCTTTATTTTCCAAAGATGGCGAACTCTGATGGATGCCTCCAAGCTTTCCTATAATTTTAGTAACTTTTTAAAAACAAGTTCTATTTGGAAGATTTCAGTCAGAAAAGTTAACCAAAGCCACAGCACTAAAGAAAACCACTTTTACCACTACTAGCTTAATTAAAACTGAAATCACTTGCTAGTAACAAACATATTTACACTGATTGGAACTTTCTAAACCACTTTTAGCTGATTTTCTAATTATATCTAATCCTTAAATAACATGGCTGCATCATGAAGAAAGGTTTGCTGCCTGTAACAGTAGAGGGCATGATGTGTTGATGTCCACTCAAGAGGCGGAGAGTTAGGAAAGTCTTTGTGAGTTGAGACACTCCTCTTTGTTCTGTTCCCAGGACTCTCAATTATAGGCAGAGCAGCATTCCCTAGGTAACAGTAATTGATTTAATAGTAGATAACCTAAAGCACAATAAGATGCTGATGAGTTTTGAAAGCATCATAAGCTAAAAGTGGTGATCAGGTTTTTATATTGTGCTCACTTTAACAATAATAATCATCATCATCATCATCATCATCTTTGATTGGATGATGACTCATAACATTTAATCAATAGAAATAGGTTATTCTAAATAAATTTGGTTTCAAATTATATGTTATTAATATGAATAACTGAATCTTAAAAGCTTTTGAAAATGACATGTATTCATATAATTATTTTGTGTGCATGTATGTGGGTAAGGAGGGAAGCATGTGCTGCTGGTACATGTGTGGAGGTCAGAAGATAGACTGCTGAGTCAGTTCTTTCCTTCCACTATGTGTGTTCAAAGGATCGAACTCAGGTTGTTAGGTTAGGTAGATACAAGCACCAATAACTTGTATCTAAATATAGATTAGGTAAAATATTCACCCTTGAATTATGTGCCCATATGTATTTTGTTTTAACTCCTGAAGGAATTATTAAATGTTTTAGGAGTATTTCAGGGATGCAATGTTCCAATTAAAATCAGGGCTCAGAGGTTAACCTCTTTGTCATTTGAATGTGAACTATTGTCGGTTCATAGTTTACAAGACATGTGCAAAGGCAGGGTTTTCATGATGTAGTCGTTAATTAACTGCTCTGCCTGGAAACTTTCCGTTATCAGGAAAGAAGGCTGCATTTCAAACCAGCTACACAATTTTGGTGTTTGTATTCAGTATTTGCATGCTGAATGATTTTGAGATGAAAATTGAAGGCTTCTAATTTTGTGCTGAATGACAGCTATGTATTTCCATAAATGTATGAGCATTTTGACATGAAACTGTTATTTCTCATCTGAAGTCATAATTGTTCAGTGTGAAAGTAGGCCATGGGAAGGAATAATAATAATAATTTTCCTTTTTGAGATCATGGCAATAATAAGCATAATTTCAAAGCTTCATATAAGCAAGCAGAGCCTTGCTTATCAGCACTATGACAAGACGTTGCTGAGTCGGAAGAGCGCAGATACAATTAGCTGGTCTTCCAGCCATTTTGCCTTTCTGACCTGTCCTACTTAACAGTGGCCACTAAGTTAGCTTCTGCCCCTTCTACACTGGGGACACTGACACAGAGGGCGAAAGGGAAGTCAGGGGATGCATGCCAAGAGGTTAATGCCTTTCATTATGAAGCTTTTCAATGTGACTGTTTAATTGTGACGTGCTGTTTTTAAAGCGGTTTGTTTTCTTTGAGAAGAATCCATTTCTCTGGGTTGTCAAGAAATAAAAGTATTTTTTGTTGTTGTTGTTGTTAAGTGATGTTAAAATGATGTTTTCCAATTTATGTTAAAGAAGACACCTAGGATGGTGGGAACTGAAAGGCAGTGGCACATGAAAGGGAATAAAAGAACACGGCAAACAGAAGGTCTGGCAACGCAGAGGGCTGTGTGGCTGCTCACGGCAGCAGTAAGGACTACCTGTACTGGGTGAGAAGCTCTTGAATTCAGACTCATCCAATAAAACACATATCCTGCAAAGGAAATACGGTACATGAAGTTTAAAAAGCACCATCACCTGCCCTGTGAGGTGGCTCAGGAGGTAAAGATGCTAGCTGCTAAGCCTGATGTTGACTTCCATCACTAGGACCCACCAGGTACCAGGGGGAGAACCTGTTCCTGCCTGTCGTCCTTGACCTTCACTTTGGCACACACACTATGGAATGCTTGTGCTTGCACACACAGAGACACGGTAGATAGATAGACAGACAGACAGACAGACAGACAGACAGACAGACAGACAGATAGATAGATAGATATGATCATTTTTTAAAATGATTATTTTTTAAAAAGATTATTTTTTAAAAAAATCACTATCACCAACTCTAATCATGAATGACTCAGAAAAAAGAAAACATTTAAATTCTTCAAGTTTACAGGTGAAAATGTAACAACTTGTAGAAGGAGGTGGCTGTTTCTCAGAAATGATGAGGAGTGTCGATGTATGTGAATATATATAATTATATAAAGTCACTTGAGTCCATTCTGGAGACCTAATAATAATTTTTATTACCCCACATAAGTGTGAGAGATGTATAGTGGGAATCTGAAACCAAAAGGCATCCAAGTTTCTCAATGTGCTAGCTTTATGGAGAATTTCCTTTGTAAAATATCTCAGGAAATCATCTCTCCTCTGTTCATATCTTCATATTGATATTCATTCCCCTGACTTGCCCTTCACTGCTTTTCATTTTCTAGTGAGATGATTGGCAGGATTCACCTCCTCACGCCTCTCCAGTCCACTTGTGGGCAATGGAACCTGTGTATGAGAAGGCTGTTTCTCTGTGTGAGAAGCCTGTGCCTTGGCCACGCAGATTCTTCTCAGTACAGAGCCTATCTGGCCTTTATGGATATTGCATTAGTGTTGTGCACAAATGTTCAACTGCCTTTCCCTTGAACCTTTTTCCTTGACCCCAAGCAAATGATTTTTCTAGATATAAATGTGTGAAAGGTGGTTATTTATATAAACTTAGAGAAATACAAGGAGATACCTTCAGAAGAAAATTGTTATTGCACTTTGATCTTGAGGGAAAATTGATTTATTATTATGAAATAACAAGGTACTCTTAAAGTTAAAACCTTTTTTTGCCCTACTTCAACCTGACGAAATGGTTTACTTCCCAGTTATAAATCCATCCAAATTCTGGCTTCTAATGGAAAAACCTGAGCACTTGCTCACATGTGGCAATTGAAGCCGCTGCTCTGATAAGATACTTCATTAAAATATGTTGGAATCTGTGTGCTGTGGCAATTTTCAACTACAAATTGAGGAAGAGTTGGTTGCACCTGTAATTAGAGTTCAATGAAGTGATTGTGGGGCAAAAGCTAAAAGCTGATTCACTGTTAAATAGTGAATCCTTCATCACTGGGTGTTTGTCTTGAAGGAATAGTGTATAGATTAGAGGAGAGAATAATGGAGATCAAGGAGACATGATCTTGCCATGTTTGGTCTTTGCAGGAATGCAACCCTCATCTAGCCAAGGCAGTTCCATGTCCAGAAGGAATCCTGTGATGAAATAGGAAGACACAAGGCTACATAGTCTGCACTATACAGAGATGTCCTGAAGGTTGGCAGGCAATACCAGCAAACAAATACAAACTCCCAAAGACAATTGTAACATTACACATAAGAATGTTGTGCCGTGATTATTATTTGAATTCTCTTTCTTGTGAAGTTGCCTTAATAATCAAAAGTCACTTTGAGTTCCCAATTGGAAGCATTGTGTGGCTTTGGTATCCGTATCTCCTTAGAGGCTCCTTAATTTGCTGTGGTATTTAGGTTAATTTTAAAGTTATCTTCATAGTCAGAAAACTGTTTTGATATTTATAAAGCCAAGGGTTTTCAAATCTCTTTAGAGAATTTAATTTAGTCAAATTATAAACCTAAAATAGTTCTGCTTTTCCCTGCATGTTACGAATGTTTCCAGGACACTACTCTCCCCATATGCTGACTTTGACCTGTATCTTTTCTTCTGTAATTCCTAAATCTATCTCCTTGCCACAGATACCTACAAATCTTGAGCCATAAGGATAATAGTGCTGCCATGTCCAAAGGCATTTGCCAACTCTAGTCTTAGAATAACCAGGACAGCCAGTGTGTGGGAACCTCCTTGGTCTTCTTCTCAGGGTTGATTCAGATTTAGAAAGGCTGAGTCTTGCTCACCATGTGGCTCAAAGGAAATCTAATTATACCACTTCTAAATACACCCCGCAGCTCTGTCCTCATCCAGTCACAATAATGCCCATCATTCAGAAAAGACAAAATTGGTTCTAGCACAGTTCCTCACACCTTGCTGTGAGTAATAAATACTTGATGAATGAATATCCCAGAAAGTGCCCTAAATGGCACAAAGCTCATCTGCAGACAAGGTCACAGTAACTATGTTTCTGGAAGAGAAGGCCATAGCCTGAATCATTATTCTAAATGCACAGATGAATATGATGGTTGCATTACTGATGGGTTGGGGTTAGGTTTCTCAGTTCTTGCATTTTTACCCAGAGGGCTAAAATATAAGAGCTTACACAGATTTGCAAAAATAAATTGTGACTTCATTCAAAACAAAGTCAATATGCAGATAGGAAATGCACTGTCAAGACTGGCAACAGCCACATTTGTGATGGTACTCAAAGACCAGATTCTTTCCCAGCTTCTTCTCATGGAGTTCAAGAAAAAGAGGGTTTGTTGGCTAAGGGGCACAGTTTCGGTGGTTCTCTATCTCAACTGACAGATCCAATTATAAATAAAACCTTATTTTCTTCTGTGATTGTCACTTCCCATAATGCATCTAACTTTAATCATTTATCTAGGCATACAGCAGTAAATCAGAGATTCTTCCTCAAAGTTCATTTGGCAGCATCATTTTGCCTTACTCATTGGTCATTAGTCTATAACTAGTTTGGCAGGACTGGTCTTTTACTCTCCTTCCTAAATTTTCCCTATTGTTCAGAGCCAACTGTGTGTGCAGCTGAATGCATGGGGGTGGGGCATGTCCCAGGTTCCCAACATTTTTCCGGGTATGGTTCAAAGAAGGCTGTGTGAACAGACCAGTGGAGGTTCAGGTCTCTAAGTTATTCTTATTCTTGGCTACCTCTGTGGTATTTATGAAGGAAACTTTATAATGATAAGAAATCACCTGTCTTTCTAGCATTTACTTCTCTAAAGTATGTTTAATGTCAAAACTGTGAGAGTTTGTCATGTATATTTAAGAATATTTTATTATTTTACTTTCGGTATTTCTACTTGAGTTTCTTTTTTATTGAAAACCGATTCTTCTCTCATACAATGCATCCCCACCACAGTTTCCCCTCCCTCTACTCTTCGCAACTCCCCTCCCTCTCAGATCCATTCTCTCTCTGTTTCATCTTCAGAAAAGCGCCCTCCTCCAGGAGAGAGCCAAACAGGACAAAACAAGATACAATATGACAAGGCAAGTCTTTATGTAGAGGCTGGACAAGACAACTCAGTAGGAGAAAAAAAGTCTCAAGAGCAGGCAAAAGAGTCAGAGGCACAACTGATCCCACTATTAGGGTCCCACAAAAACACCAAGCTGCCAGTCCTAACATATATGCAGAGGACCCGGTGCATACCGGTGCAGGTCCATGCTTCCTGCTTCAGTCTCTGTGAGCCCATGTGAGCCTGCTTAGTTGATTCAGTGGGCCGTGTTGTCCTGGTATTGTCCATCACTTTTGACTCCTACAGTCTTTCCTCATCCTCCTCCCTGATCTCTGAGGTGAGGGACCTGATGGGGACTTCTAATTTATTCTCTCTCTCTCTCTCTCTCTCTCTCTCTCTCTCTCTCTCTCTCTCTCTCATGTCTAGATGTCTCACCTGCTCCCATCTGCCCATCTGCTGCCCAGGAAAGCCTTTCTGATGACGACTGAACAAGGCACTGCTCTATGAGTATAACAAAATTCCATTAAGAGTATCATTAGGAATCATTTCATTGATTTTTGTTTTGTTTTGTTTTGCCAGTTCTATTTGGTTCTACCCTAGGTCCATGGGCCATCCAGTCTCTAGTTCCTGGCCATCCAGGCAGTGTAGAGCATAGGCTCCCTCTCGTGGTATGGGCCTTAAGTTAAATAAAACATGGGTGGCCACTCCCACAAGTTCTGCGCCACATCCTGCAGGCAAGGAAGCGTGAATCACCCAGGGTGGGTGAGGACGGGGACAGGTAGAATAGGGTGGTGGTGAAGGGAGAGACTGCAGGGAGAGATAACTGGAATTGGGGGACATGGAGGGTGATGTGGACACCTAGCGCAGTGGAAACTTCCTGGAATCTGTGGGGGTGACCCTAGTTTGAACACCTAATAATGGAGGATGCTGAGTCTGAACTGGCCATGATTTGTATCCAAGCAAGACTTCCAGTGTTGGGATTGGGTTACAGTCTGTTCAGTTGTGCACGGAAAGGGTCCCATGGAGATCCCTAAACAACCCAGGCTGATGCTAGGAGGTTGCTCTCTGAAAATGTTCCTTATTAACTCTCTGCCATTCCCTGAAGCATCCTGCCATCTCTGTTCTCTGCTGTTTCCATTTTATGTACCTTCACATGTAGCCTAGGCTGGCCTCAAACTCATTATGTAGCTGATGATTACCCTGAACTTCTAGTCTTTATGCCTCCACAACTTAAATGCTAGAACCTTATAAACATCTAGTTTTTAGGGTGCTGGGAATTGAACCCAGCTCTTCATGCATGCCACCCTAGACTACTAACCAAACATCTTAAGCTCCATTTTATACGTCTTCTTAGTCATCTTCTTATTCAGATGTATTATATCCTTTCTGAATGTTAGCTGAGATGAAGAAAACGTTTTAAAGATTCCCTTATATAGGATTCATATCTGCATCCCCTTTTGACTGGCAGAGTAACAGTGTACAATAAACACCAGTCACTCTAGTTTACACGTGAACAAATCAGTCCCCAGAGCATGTTACTTCCCACACTTCAGTAAGTTCTAGCCCTGCATTCAGAACCAGAGAAAATCAAACCAAGTGAGGACAATGGCAGGTAAGAAACAGAGACTAAGAGATCTGATTTCCAATTCATAGACCGTGGCAGTGCCCCAGTCAACTGTACGTCCTAACTCTAGGTCAGAAGGAAACGGGGCAAGCACTCTGTAGCAGGTAGAGAGAAAGGCGAAGGCATGAATGCACACAGAGTTCAAAGCCCACAGCTAGCTTACAAGCTGTCTTGGAAGATATATTTTCCTTGGCACCAATTACAGTAGGTGGCGATATTGTATTACCTTGGAGATTGGGAAACACTTTTTTCCCCCTTTAAATCTGAAATTAATCTGCACAATAGCTTTGATTTGTCTGTCCCTTGTCTCTTGTATGCTTTCTGGTTACAGAAACTTTTGGCTCAGCATGAGAAATAGATAAGAGACAGTATCTCCTACCATTCAAAGTCAGATCCACAATACCAGGAGCTTTTGGCCTACTGAGATGTCTCATAGGTGCCTGAGTTCCCCACATCAAAAACACTTCTATCCTCTGGCTACTCATATCTCTTTTTTAAAAATTTCTAATTAGAGTTACTTCACGCAAGCAACCAGAAACCTTGGTTTAAGCTTGGAGAGACAATGGACAGGCCAAAGAGCATATCTGTAGAAGTGAGTGGGTTCTGTGGTCACTTGCAGTATGGGTTCAGCTCAGCTGACATAGAGGCTCTTCTGATTTTTGAAGTTTCGTCTGAGCATATTTCACCAATGACATGGCTACACCAGTCGTGTTTCCTTCATAGTTTTGTGGTGAAGGTTGCAGAGTATGATCCAAAGAAGAACAGCGCTTACCTCAGCAGCACTAAAGTACTAAGACTCAACACAAACTCATTGTCGAGATGAGCATAACGGCTAGGAATGACCCTTGGCCTTTTCCTCAGCTATCATTCACCTAAAAGTACATCCATCCAACACATTCTTTCTAAGCACTTTAGATCTTCTCCTTATGTCTAACATGTTGCCTGAGGCCTTAATTAATTTTTGCATAATTATTATGATGTGGACCTGAAGGCTGTTTCTTCACCTCTGCACAGCCTTCCTGCATTTGTCCTTCATGCCATTCAAAAAGCAGAAATGCAGTTTTATTTTTCTCTGCTTAAAATTCTACAGCAGCATGCTGATTATTTACAAATCCTCTGCTCCTTTTAATGTCACAGACATTCTTACCTGATATACCACCCAACAATATCGCTGACCCCTTGCTACTTCACTTGTTATTTTGAGATGTGAGAAAACTCTAGTCTCTTCACTTTTTTCATGCCTTTGTCTGTCTGAAATGCCCCTCCAGTCTTTTAAATTTTAAATTTGTTTTTACCATTTCAAATCCCAGAAATCGTCTCTACCACCTCTTTCCTTCTGTACCTAGGTGACCTAGTTACTTGCTCTTTCGTACCTTGTTAGACTTGGTAAAGACTTAGTAAAGCTTTTAGTGCAGAATATCACTGTTACTACCATTATCATCATCTTATTTATTAATAATACATAGCTAGCTTAATCCTACTGGATGACTAACATGGCAGCCTCAGGGGAGCCAAGGAAGTATGAATAAAAGGGAAACACATTAAGCAATCACCAACCATATTTGATCTTCAGACGCACAAATATATAAGAACCAGACACATTAGAAACTGGAATTTCTCTCCTTGATGTTTGTTATATACGCACTCTTTTAGATGCTTCAGGGTCTTACAATGAATGAGTTTTCTATTGTTGTCATGAACTGACTTGCAAATTAAGAAAGCACACATTTTTTATCTTATAGTTGAGTACTAAAAACTCTGACCTAGTCTTACTAGACTATGATTGAAACATCATTGTGATGGGCTGTGATGTGTCTGTTTCACCATTTTGGAGAAATGTTGATCAAATTTAGTGTTTTCCCAGTGTTGGACTACCGGCTCATCACAGCTTATGGTTCACTTCCTATGAATGCATTCTGTCTGCTTCTTTCTCATGCATCTCGTAGACCACAGTCCATAATAAGGACTGGAGTAATTACATGGACTGCACCCAGATACCACATTTGCAAAGTCTCTCTTGCCACATG
This sequence comes from Peromyscus nudipes, assembly GCA_902168325.1. NCBI lineage: Eukaryota > Metazoa > Chordata > Mammalia > Rodentia > Cricetidae > Peromyscus > Peromyscus nudipes. Next base: position 45,541 of record CABHPH010148398.1, read on the forward strand.
AGGTCACATATTCACGGATGCACAGGAAGGATAACATCACACCCATTTTAAGGAGGAATTTTCCTCCAACATGAAAAGCAACTTGTGCCTGCCTAGCTGGAAGGTTCCTGGTACAAGATGGAGATCTGCTAGATCTGGAAGTCAGGCACCCTGCTTTAGATCAAGTCATCTAAGTAGTTTGCCGAGAGATATCATAAATAGACTTGCATTGAATATAATAAATTACTTAAAGTTTGTTTGTTTCTACTGTGA
>CABHPH010148399.1:0-13712 GCA_902168325.1 Peromyscus nudipes
ATTGGGTCACTGTCCAGGCAGCCAGATGTCTCTGTTGTTAGGTAATATTACATCCTTCTGGGGCCTTTGATGGAGTTAAAGACTAAATACTTAGAGTTACACATTTCCTTAGTTATGATAAAAAGTAAATTAGGTGCAAAATGTTGGAACCACTAAGGTAAGGTAGATAATGGAGTATTTTCTCTGAATTTGCTAAATAAAAAATGGACTGAATATTATAAACGTAACTCTTACTTGATAACTGATTTTGCTGTATATAGTTTTACTGTGTTAAAGTTAAAGCCTTTCATTTTTATTTAGACAAGAGGGGAAATGTTTTGGAATATTAATTTAAGATGTGTTATATTTGTTTATGCTGTGGAATATTTGTTTAATGTTGCAAAGATGTGTTGCATTCTTTTATGTTGCATTTGTTTAACTCTGTAAAGCTGTGTTACTTTGCCTAAAATATCTGATTAGCCAAATAAAGAGCTGAATGGCCAATAACTGGGCAGGAGAAAGGATAGGCTGAAAGGGATGGTGTGCAGAGACAATAAATAGGAGGAAGAAGGAGGAGCAAGAAAAGGAGAAGGAAAGGATGACTCCAGGGGTTAGCCACTCAGCCACACATCCAGCCATGGAGTAAGAAGGAAAGAAAGGCATTTAAAATAGAGAAAGGTAAAAACCCAAAGGTAGAAAGTAGATGGGATAATTTAAGTTAAGAAAAGCTGGCTAGAAATAAGCCAAGCTAAGGCCAGGCATTCATGAGTAAGAACAAGTTTCTGTATATTTATTTGGGAGCTGGGTGGTGGGCCCTCAAAGAGAAAAAGAAAACAACTGCAATTCACTTCCATCAGTTTTGTCCAACCAGGTTTCAATAGCGTTCCAAACCCATGGTCTCACAGATGTCCCTGGCTAAACTTTTTCTGTGCCAAAGCAAAATAAACAAATTTATATGGAAAAGAAACTTTTAGGGAAGAGAGCAATTTGATAGAGTTCTAAGGGAGACAAGTTGAGTAGGGAGCAAGGGTAATCAGAATGTGTTGTTTACATGTGTGAAAACTTTAAAGAATAAATCTGTTTTTAAAGTAGAGGTCTTACTTTCATAAATGATTATTTATGAGACAGTTTATTACTTTTGTTAATTACATGTAACTATTCTTGGGTTTGTAGTTTCCTTGAATAAGTAATTATTGGTTACTTGTTACAACTATATGTGATGAAGTCATATACCTACAAAGACACCTAAAGTGAGAAAACTTAAGAGTTAGTAAACCAATCTTGCAACTTGCTTTCCATCTCACTTGATGTGAAGAGAGACATCAAGTAAACGATGACATAAAGATAATGGAATATGGACAAAACATTTCTTCCTCTTATATATATTCTAATTAAAGAGAAGTCATAGATTTATTACTTTTGTGAGAAAGTCAGAAGCTCATTGAGAAGCCCATATAATTTAAGTAAATTCAAAAGAAGCTGTATTGAAGGACATTGGGAAGTTCCTCTTTACCATACTCTCCACATTTGGCACAATTTTCATCTTCTGCCTATGGAGAGAAATGGATAATGACACTGAAAAAAAGATTTCCAGGTAAATAATTCTGATAATTAAACAAGTTATGAAACTCCTAAAAGACTAGCAAGCTGAAATGTCATACCTCACAATAAGCAAGGAGTAATCTAAGTGATGCAAGGATGGCTAAACATATGCAGATCAATACATATAATACATCACATTAACAGTAAATACAATAAAATATACACAAACACCTTCTGACACTATGAACACTAGACAGTAGGGAGTATTTATTTATTCAATGTAAAACAAAAATAAGTATTTCTCTTTAGAGGTATTCTATTTACTTATGAGAAACACCTGACACTTGTAGTACTGTAGTTTCAAATTGGAAGCTTTTTTTGAAACTAAAGTGCACTGTTATTTATGCTCAGATATAAGCTGTATCTGAAATTTTAACTTAGATTAAAAACAAAAAATGCAGATTGCAAATTACATTTAACAGTACCTTTTCATGGCAAAAATAATTGAGAAAACAACTTAGTGTAAAAGAACTATTCTTGGCTTAGAATTTTCAGGGTTTTCAGTATATGGTGAGCTAACTTCATTGTTCCTGGACTGTGGTTGGACAAAATATCATAATAGAACGCCATAGTGGAACAAGGGTGCTCACCTCACAGTGGCTAAGAAGTGAAGAAACAAAATAGGAAAGATCTGGTGTCAGTATATTTTCTGCAATGTCATGCCCTGATTTTTCTACTTCTTCTAACAATCCCTCACAACATAATAGTCCATTTTTTCTATGAAGTTAGAGCCTTTGTGATCCAGCCACCTCACTTTTTAAAAGCTACTGAGCTGGCAATGGAGCACTTAACACATAATTCTTTGGTGGGAACATTTTTTGATTCAAAGCAAAACTTCAAACTCAAAGTGGTGGCTCTTGCCTGTAATTCCAGCACTTAGGAGCCTGAAGCAGAAGGATCACCATGGTTTCAAGACCAGACGTGACTACATGGTGAATTCCAGATTAGTCTGGACTACATTGAGACGTACCTAACAAAAAGAAACATAAACAAACAAAAAACACACATAACATCTTAATACTACAGCAGTCACATAGACTAATTTGGAAATAGTTGATTGGGAAATATAAATGAATGTTCTCCTCAAACATTTCTGTATGTTTAGGCATATAGAAAATATAAATGGAAAAACACCTCCATGTTTTTTTTTGTTAAGAACTCTTACTTGTGGCATACTTTCCAATAGTTAGGCAGATATTGGAAATTAACTGTCAATTTATTTTTTGAGTTTTGAATCAAAACAATGAAAGTAAGATAGATTAAATAATAAATAATATACATTTAACTTATTCTAATGTATCATTGCAAATATCAAAAGTTTGATAGCTAAATTTCTCTGGTATGTTAATACATAATGGACTTGACCAGCACTGACCTCTGAGGCTCATCATTTTATGTATTCCTAGTTTATATATACCTATTCACATCTACATGTGTTGAGATTAAGTTGGAAGGTAGTGTATAATGGGAGTGGAACACATCTCATAACTAATTTGCCACTGCTACTCAGGAAATGATAAACTACCTTAGGTGTTCCAAGAAATAGAACTTTAATTCAGGGACACAGAAAAAGATGTTGAAAGAATTTATAGCTTCAAAGATTACGAAGTTACATTTCTCCCATTGCTTCCTCAGCCTTGGAATATTATTATGTGGTGTGGAAGAATGCTTTTACATTTAATATGCTTTGACTTATTTTCTGCTTTGTCATTTATATCCAGATATTAGAATGTATTTTACACCTACTCTCAAGGAATAAATTGAGTCACCTTTTTTCAATTAAAATCAATTTAAGTAGGATTATTGATTTTTCCAAGGCAGTAAACATTGTCTAAAGGCTAAGTGACAGACGAAGTGGCTGGATGTGGTGTTAGTTATAGAGGACTTTATAAAAGAAAATAAAACTCACATAACTTTTGTCTTCATGCCCTCATTTCATGAGGGTCATTTTTTTTAAAAGAAGTAATTTTACAATGAATGTCAAGGCTCAGCAGCTGGGCAATAGTCCTGAAAATTGTGGTATGTTAGATCTAAGTTTTAATTTTGGCTAAATCTTGCCTGAGTGACCCTGTAAAATTTATTTTAAATTAAGCCATGAAGCTGTATGAAGTTGTCAGACACTTTCAGTGCTGGAATTAAAAGCAAGAATGTTCAATTTTGGTTAAGTGTTCTACTATTGAACTCCATCTCTGACTCACGATTAAAATGTTTTTTTAGAGTTACTTTATAGTGTAATTAATTTTTACACACATATACATATACTCATGCAACTATTATCCAGATAGAGAAATGACATATTAATAGAATCCCAAATAATTCTTTTTTTCAGCTTTTCAAAACAAGGTTTCACTGGGTAGTCCTGGCTGTCCTGTGTCCTGCAACTAGATGAAGTTTATAATTTTTCCTTCCTAGTCACTCTCAGAACTCATAAATATGCATGACAAAATTAGAAGATGCCTGAAGAGTTTATTATGGTGATATTTTATTTGTACTGAAATGTGATTTTATTTGTATGTTAATAAATAAAGTTGCCTGGAGTTTATTTCATTCCTGTGGGTTTTTTTCATAGATGACTATGTACTAGCTAAAAATAATTTTAAAAGATTTAGAAATTTGCCTTCTACTACTTTGCAAATAACTGAATAAATGTCTTAGAAAACTTTGTGGATGGCATGAATTTGATCCCTTGCTGAACAACACCTTCAAGATTTAGGGATATCTTATTATATGCATGTAAACTCTTGGGTCTATAGAAGGTAAACTGAATTAATGAAGCAATTACTACTTGTGTCCTGGTAAGTATAAATATAATTATTATTCTTGAGAAGTAAAAGAAAATCTAATGATGTATGTAAAATCTCCTGACATTCACATGTGAGCAAAAATATATTTAAAAATTACTGTGGAAATATAAAACTATATATGTACATTCATGTGTATTTTATTCATTTAGATATATTTAACCCTATTCTCAGTAGGTTGTAAAGTATTGAAAATGGATTGATTGAGGATATCTAATGTCAGCAAACTGACTTTATATGAGAGCAATTACTTTGAGGTAATAATAATCCTCTTGCATTGCATAAAGCTGAAGCTTACTACATGTCAGATATCAGCATGTGTGTTTCTCACATGCAATATTGTATTTAATACATGATTCTCTACTTTTGATATTTCCTCTATTGAGAAATCAGTAGACTTTAAAATTTCACAGTATGTTCAAGTTTGAACATTAAGTTTTAAAAACAGAAAAAGTACTCAAACATGGGTAGATTGATTCCAAAGTCCATCTTGCAATGTCTATAATTCTAGCATGGTAGTAATCTTATGTGGTGATATTTTGTTTCTGATCCAACAAAAAAAACTTGCTTGAAGATCAGAGTATGGAGCTAAGCCACTAGTTAGCCATAGAGGCCGTGAAGTGGTAGCACACACCTTTATCCCAGCACTCAGGAGGCAGAGGCAGATGGATCTCTGTGATTTCAAGTCCACTTTGGGCTAAACAAGATTGATCCAGTCTAAAAGAGAAATGGAGCCAGGCAATGGTGGCACACACCTTTGATCCCAGCACTAGGGAGGTAGAGACAGGAAGTGATATGGCTGGGGAGAGAGAGGAATATAAAGTGGTAGGAGACAGGAGGTCAGCAGTTTTTTTGGCTGAGAATTTCATAGAAGTAAGAACTAGTGGCTGACTGCTCTGCTTCTCTGATCTTTCAGCTTTTACCCTGATATTGGACTCTAAATTTTTATTAATTAGACCAATTAGAATTTGTGCTACAATCTTATAACCATATTACACTAAAGATTTACAAACCATGATTAAAGAACGCTGAGGTTGTTGAAAAATACAACGATACTGAGATAACTACTGTAAGAAGAGTGAAAGGAAAATAAAAGCATGATTATAAAATCTCCTGTGCATTTGATTCTCTGTTCTCTCAAACTTCAACAGATCCCTGGACATTTGTTAGTAATCCTTCTACACCTGTATGGTCGCCTACTCATTTGCTACTCTCCACATGTCTACTCTCTTTTCTTAAATGATAATAACAGTAACATGTTGGACTCAAAGTCCACTTCTAAAAACTTTTATATCTTCTGTCATTCACGACCAAATTCATATCAAGAGTTGCTCGTTGCATTAATTTCATCCTTTTTTTGTTGTTGTTGTTTTTCATTATTTTTGATTTACTAGGAAAAAGCCAGAAAAAGCTCTCAAGAGTGGGAGGAGACTCCAGGAGAAGAATGCACTATACATTCATATCACTGCATTTAATACATTCTTAGCCTCTAAACATTTGTCAGTATTGAAAACATTGTATTTCTCAAAGACTCTGTCTTAGGTTCTATCACACCACACTTCTAAATTGGGCCTATTCCAGAACATCATATGCTACTAATCCTGACCTTGAGTTGTTAATGTTGATCAAGACTATGTTAGATTATTTGTTCTTCTTATGCTTATCCTTATGCCTTAGCCATCTCATGCATTTATGCATTCATGTATATTATTTCATATCCAGAAATATCTGTTTTGTATCTCAGACTCTGAGGTCCACCCAAATTATAACATCTAATTGCAAATCTGTTGTGTGATTGACTTTTCCTGGTATAGCACAATACACACATGTTCATGCATACACCCACAACACCCCACACATACATAACTCACCCATAAAATAGATCTCATGACAGACCAAAGTAACAATTGCAGCAATTCCTAATTTGATGGACCAGTGAATTTTTATTGGAGTTACTAACGAGAGTATGAATGAGAACTTACTTTGAGGAACAATGACTCAAAAAAGCTGCAACACCAGAAAGCCTATCCAACATGAGTAGCAACTATTGAAGATCTACAACCCTGGAATACTCTATGCAGCTCATAGGCAGCTCCACAATTGGACTACAAAGATGTCAACCTAAACATTCTGGACTGGAATCCTGAGGTGTGGACTACTCCAGTATACTGATACCACTCATCTCCTTTTGTTAGAATACAACCTAATGACTAACTCATCTTAATACTCTACTTATGTCCCAATCTTTACTATTATATTATTTCAAGAGCTTTTTACCTTGAAACCTTTTATACAAAGTATGTTTGCTCAATATCAGAAGCTCATGGTTCTAAAATAAATGAAATGAGATTCTATGCTCATATTATTTCTTTATAAATAATGTAATCTCCAATGCTATTGCATAATTTACATCTACCTTCTATTTTAAAGCCCTATTTTCTTTTTTAAGCAATTTAATATAGTAATTTTTATTCCAAGTGCATTTGAATACTATCTTTATATAAACAGTTGCTTAAGGATAATTGTAATTTGAATAAGGAAACTGTAGTTTCATCAATATTTTCAAACACTGGTAAAAAACTTTCACCATTAATTTCAAAGTCTCTGTAATCTCAAATCTTGTTGTCCTTATATTGTGAACATTAAATAGAGTTTCCTGGATTTAAATTGACAATAATAACTAGCAGATCTATATATCTTCATATTGATATGAAATATATAGCTGTTTTCATACATTGTTTATGTTTTACATTAACAGCAAAATGAACTAAGAATTATAGTTACCCCAGTAATTATAGAAATAATAAGACTTTCTTGGATTGTGTCCTACTGAAATGTGAGGAGCAAGATTAAAATAAGCCCCCCTATATACAAATGACATACTGAGAAAGAAATCAGGGAACCAATACCCATTACAATGGCCACAAATGATATGAAATAACGTGAGGTAACTCTAACCAAGCAAGTGAAAGATAACTATAACAAAACCTTTAAGGAGTTAAAAAAATAAGTTGAAGAAAATAACAGAGGATGGAAAGATCACATGTGCTTATGGATAGGTAAGATTAACATAGTAAAAATGATCATCCTACCAAAAGCAATGAACAGATTCAATTTAATCACCATAAAATTCCAATATGATTCTTTACAGGCCTTGAAAGGACAATATTCAATTTTATTGGTAAAAGAAACCAAAAAACCAAAGACAACTAAAACAATCTTGAATAATAATAGAATTTCTGGAAGTATCACCATGCCTGATTTCAAGTTCTACTCCAAAACTATAGTAATAAAACCCACATAGTACTGGCAAAGAAACAGACACATTGATCAATGGAATCAAATCAAAGACTGATATCTAAATCCACACATATATGGACACCTAAATTTTTAAATAAGAAAGCCAGAAATACACAATGGAAAAAAGAAAGCATCAATAACAAATGGTGCTGGTCTAATAGGATATGGCCACATAGAAGAATGCAAATAGACCCATATCTATCACCCTGCATAAAACTCAAGTCTAAGTGGATCAAAGACCTCAACATAAAACCAGATACATTGAACCTGATAGAAGAGAAAGTAGGGAATAGCCTTGAATGCATTGGCATAGGAGGCAACTTCCTGAACAGAACATCAACAGTGTAGGTATTAAGACTGACTATTAATAAATTGTACCTCACAAAACTGAGGTTTTCATGAAACTGAAGAGCTTCTGTAAGGAAAACGACACCCACCAATATGACAAAATGGCAGTCTATAGAATAGGAAAAGATTTTCACAAACCTCACATCTGATAGAAAGCTAATATAAATATAAATATAAATATATATATATATATATATATAAAAACTTAAGAAACTATACACTAACAAACCTGACAATAAAATTTAAAAAATGGGATACAGATCTAAACAGAGAATTCTCAGTAAAGGATTCTCAATTGGTCAAGAAACACTTAAAGAATTGTTCAATGCCCTTAACCATCAAGGAAATGCAAATCAAAACTACTTTGAGATTCCAACTTACATTTGCCGGTATAGCTAAGGACAATGACACAAGTGGCAGCTCATGCTGATAAAGATGTGGAGCAAAGGGAAAACTCTTCCATTGCTGGAGGGAATGCAAACTTGTTCAGCAACTTTGGAAATCAATATGGCAGTTCCTCAGAAATTTGGGAACCAATGTAACTTAAGATCCAGCTTAGGCATATACCCAAAGGATCTTCCATTCTACCACAAGGACACTTGCTCAACTATATTCATAGCAGCTTTATTCATATGATCTAGAAACTGCAAACAACTTAGATATTCATCAATCATCAAATGGATAAAAACAATGTGCTGATTAATACTCCATTTACATAATGGAGTATTAATCAGCAGTCAAAAAATAACATCATGAAATTTGCAGGCAAAGGCATGAAACTAGAACAATATCATCATGAGTGGGATAACCCACATCAAGAAAGACAAACATGGTCTTTACTCATAAGTGGATATTAGCTGTTAAGTAAATGATAATCATACTAAAATCCACAGGCCCAGAGAGAGACTAAATAACAAGGAAGACTCTAAGGGGACCCATGAATCTCCCTGAAATGGGGAAATAAAAGAGATTTTCCAAGTGGACTAGGGGTAGGTGTGGGTGGTAACAGGAGGGGTCAGGTTAAGGAGGAGGGATGGAAGGAGAAAGTATGAGGAGAGACAACTGAAACTGGAGGGAATTTGGGGATAATGTACAAAACTAGTACAGTGGAAACTTCCTGGAATCTATGAAGATGACCCTAGGGAGGAGGACTCCTTGTAATTGAGGATATAGAGCCTAAACCATGCATCTTCTGTAGTGAGGCAAGGCTTCCAGTATTTGGATTGGGGCATGAACCCAGGCATGAAACATTCAACCTATAATCTGTCCTGCCTGCAATATGTGCTGTAGCAATTGGGGCACAGAATTTGTGTGAGTGGACCAACCAATGGCTGGTCTAATTTGAAGTCAATGTCATGAAAGGGAGCCTGTGGCCAACACAAGCCTGTGGCCTACATGACCAGGAACTTGAGGATGGATAGCTCAGAGACTTAGCATAGAAGCAAACAGGGTAAGAAAAAACAAAAGCAATTGAAATTATCTCTAATGATAGATAGTCTGCTATACTCATAAATGGGTGCCTACCCCAATTGTAATCAGAGAGGCTACTTCTGACAGTTAATGGTAGTGGATGTTGAGATCCACAAACAGTATTCAGAGAGAGAAAGCCAAGGTTGGAGGTCCCCATGGGTGCCCCTCCTCTAAGCTCAGGGAACCGCATAAAAGAAAGGGAAGATGAATCATGGGAGAGTGAGGGTTAAGGACACCAGGATAGCAAGGTCTGTGGATCATGGGGGCTCACGGGGAATGAAGCAGCGTTTGCCAAGCCTGCATGTGTTGGGTGCGAGGTCCTGTCCATATATGTTATGACTGTTGGCTTGGTGTTTTGGAGGGTCTCCTAAAGTGGGAGTGAGGGTGTCTCTGACTCTTTTGCCTGCTCCTGAGAACGTTTTCTTCCTACTGGGTTGCCTCACCCAGCCTTGATGTGAGAGTTTATGCCAGATCTTACTGTATCTTGTTGTAACATTTTTGTTGATGTCCCTGGGAGGACTGTACTTCTCTTCATGGAGATTGGAGGGGGTGGATCTATGGGAGAGAGGGCTGGGGGGAACTGGGAGGAGTAGAGGGAGGGGAAACTATGGGTAGGAAGTATTATATGAGAGAAGAATAAATAAAAATAAAAAATAAAATAAGGGTTTTAAACTTCAACCATTTTCCTTGGAAAGTACTTGTTTCTTTATAGTTTAGGAAAATAACAAGCAATAAAATGATGGAATATGAGACACAAAGTGCCTATCTGACTGATCGGGCAATTAGGTTTAAGATATTAGATAATCCTCAGATGGCCACAGATATAGTGACACAGTAGATTATGAGAATTTAATTGAAGATCCACTGGGATTCTTCCTCGGCCTGAAACACTTAACTGACTGTGCATTCAAATTGTAACTGAAGAGAGCAGCTATTATTCAACAAACACCAGAAGGATGTTTCTTTCCAACTTGGTTTTACTTCAAAATGGAGATTTTCCTGGCTCATTCTTTGTTCTGTCTTATATCATTGCTTCTTTGGGCTTAACATACTAAGTAATCTTTAGTGAACTTGGCATAATCTGTTGTTGCATCATTTTTAAATTAACAAGCCATGGCAGTTTAATATTTATTTCTGATTCAGTGATCAAAGAATGATGCTGAATTCTTAAAACACTTTTTTGGTTGATAGTTAATACTGCCATACTTTCCTAAGTGTTAATACTGCCATACTTCCTTAAGTGGCTTCATGAAGGTCATCTAGCAATAAAGAATTTCAGAATTAAACAGGACCTCATAGGTCATATATTTCACTATATATATATATATATACATCATTTCTTATATCTAATATTCCAATCAAACTTTTCAATTAGATTTGCTAAAATACTTTTTGTATTAACTGTACAGGGGATTAGGGAAAATTCTGAAAATTTTCTATTTTATAAAACATAAAGAAATAGATATTTTAACTCACGATAGACAATGAATTAATCAAACAGAATGACAGAATTTCCAATCTTCTTCCGTGATTTAATAAATCTCTCAATTCCTTAAGAGTTATTTGACAGATACTATATAACTTATTTTCAAATTATTTCAAATTGTGTTTCCTGATACTTAGAATTAAATGTATGTTTGAATGACATTCAATATTAGAGTGATCTGTTTATTGTATTTTATTAAAAAGGAAGAAGAGAAGAAAAATAGAAGAAATAAAGGAAGAGAAAGAATTCCTCCACTTGATGGAAGGTATGTAAATATGTAATTTCAGTTATTCAAACCTGTTTTTTTTTCAGTTCTTTCAATCTATACTTCAAATTTGTTATCCTATATAGGGAAAACATGAGCAAGAGTATAGAACATTGAATTTCAGGGAAACTTGTATGCTATTTAGTACAACAAAATATTTAGACATTTCAAATATTTTTCTCAGAAATGCTTGTGTTTCTAATTTTCAAATGTTGAACAGAAATGGCTAGAAAAAGTCAACAAGGCTATCATTTGTTATAGGCTAAATCTGTCTAAATGTGACTCATGTATGTTCAAAAGAACTTTTGGCCACCTTCACATTTTTTTGATTGCCTATCATTGCATCTATTATTTCTCTATCATACAAATATTTAGATTGGCAGGACTGATGTCCATTAAGAGCCCCTTCTTGTTTTTTTTCTTTGTTTGTTTGAGCATCTGCTGGAGACACTGATTTCTCCATGAAGCAGGTGGCAAAAACAATAATGTATTCGGGAATTGTCACAATCTATAATTAAAGAAAACTGTTTTGTACTTTTTATGTTTTAATGATTTTTTCTTTTTTATTAAGAAAATTTTTATTCATTTTACATAGTAACCACAGATCCCCCTCTCTTCTCTCCTCCCAGCCCCTCCAGTATTGCTCCTATCCCACCCATCCCCCCATTCTCTCCTCCAAAAAGGTAAGGCCTCCCATGGGGAGTGAGCAGAGCCTGGTTCATTCAGTTTATGCAGGTCCAAGCCCTCCCCCCCCCCCCCGCACCAAGGCTGTGCAAAATGTTCCAGTATAGGTAATGGGCTCCAAAAAGCCAGCTCATGCACCAAGGATGGATCCTAACCCTACTTCCAGGGGGACCCTTAGGTAGGTCAAGCTACACAGCTGTCTCACTTATGCAGAGGGCATAGTCCAGTCCCAAGGAGGATCCATAGCTGTTGGTCTAAAGTTCATGAATTCCCACTAACTTGGCTTGGTTGTCTCTGTAGGTTTCCCCTTCATGATCTTGATTAAAGAATATGAATTTATATCATAGCTATTTTTGCTACTTAGCACTAACTAAAACGCAAGGAAAATGTAAAAGCAGAAACTACAAGTAGAGGCTTTTGGAAACATGGCAAAAATAAAAAGATCTTAGGAGCTAAGGGCTACATTAGGAAAATATTCTATTGTTCAGAAGGCATTTCCCAGATATTTTCTATTTTTCTGAAGAAAATCATTCTCAAACATTAATCTCCTTAGGAATCAAATATTAGTTAGGCCTCATGGCACACACCTGTTGCCCTAATACTCAGGGAGACTGAAGAAGAGGATTGCGAGTTTACAGTCATTTGAGTTGCATTAGGATAGACTACCTTCCTACTCCTCACTCAACAATGTTCTGGCAACATCGTGAAAGAAACCAGAGGCAGACAGAATAGCAAATACCCCAGAAAAAGTAGAGCAAATACATTAGTATCTTTGTATGTCTCTGGGTTAGATGTGGCAGACAATAGGAAAAAAAACTAACAGTTCTTTAATCACATAATAAAGGAAGTTCATTACTAAAACATAAAAAAGAAAATCCCAGACCAGCAATTCCTAACCGCTCCCTCCCCTGGGCTCCATATCTCAGCCCACAATTTCAGCAGAAGACTCCAGCTCTAACAAAGGTAATGTCTATACTAGAAACACCAGTCCCCAACAGCACCACATCCCCAGGGCTGTACATCTGAACCCACAACTCTGGCAGAAGACTCCTGCTGTGGATATTGATTGCTTTGTATGCTGTGAATGTGTTGCTCTGATTTGGTTGATAAATAAAATGCTGATTGGCCAGTAGCCAGGCAGGAAGTATAGTATAGGTGGGAAAAGCAGAGAGGGGAATTCTGGGAACAGGAAGGCTGAGTCAGGAGATGCTGCCAGCCGCCACCACCATGAGAAGTAAGATGTAAAGTACCAGTAAGCCACAAGCCATATGGCAACTTGTAGTTTAATAGAAATTGGTTAATTTAAGATATAAGAACTAGATAGAAAGAAGCCTGCCACGGCCTTGGAGTTTATAAGAAATATAAATCTCTGTGTGTTTACTTGGGTCTGAGTAGCTGCAGGCCTGGTGGGACTGGAGAAAATTCCAGCTACAGACTCTCATTTGACAGTATAGCATCTGGTACTAGGAACCACAGGTAAGACACCACCCACCCACTAATACCCCTTAAACTCCACCCAGCCTTCCCCAACAGGACCCCCCAGGATCCATATCCTGGCCCACAACTCCAGTAGAAGACTCCTGCTTTACCTTAAGCCATGCTGGCATTGAAAACTCTAGAACAAAAAGAAGCAAACACACCCAAGAGGAGTAGAGGACAAGAAATAATCAAACTTGGGGCTGAAATGAAAAATATTATAAACAAAGAGAGTATTATAAAGAATATCAAAATTAACAAAATCAGAAATGAAAAGGGGGACATAACAACAGACACCGAG
>CABHPH010148400.1:0-32834 GCA_902168325.1 Peromyscus nudipes
ATGAATATTCCACCTCTCTCTCCCATTTCTCTACCATATACTTACTCTTTATAATGGCACCCACCCACCCAGTGCCTCAAGGTGCTGGACAGGCCTGTGGATGCCTTCAGGCAGCCTGGACCATAAGGCTGCTCCATGGGTAGTCACCTGATTTTTGATAAAGAAGCCAAAATCATACAATGGAAAAAAAGAATGTATCTTCAACAAATGGTGCTGGTATAACTAGATGTCAGCATGTAGAAGAACACAAATATATCTCTATATCTATCACCCTGCACAAAATCAAGTCCAAGTGGATCAAAGACATCAACATAAAACCAGATACATTTAATCTGATAGGATGATTTTTTAATAATTATTCAACAGACTGAAAGGCATGCTCTCTCTTCTTTAAAGATACACCTTCCAGAATTTGCACTGGAGGAATAGGCAGGAAAAAATTCTTCACTCATTAGGCCACCATTTAAATTTCCCTGAATATAACACTTTTGGTGTTTTCTTAAGTTGGAATGTTTTGATATTGTCAAATAGAGAAATATATTATACTAAATAATATAACAAAGAATTTCTGCCTCACTCCTCAGATGTCATAGCTACTAGGATGTACAGTTCAACTCTAGACAGCATCTCAGCTACTTCTTCAGTGACCCTGTGTAAACTTAGAGAGTAAAATCTGTCTGTAAGTTTGGTAACTTGACTAAATTTACAATGAGCTTCATTGTCTGACAATTAGGGAGAGTAACTTTCTCCACCAGTATGAAACACTCACAAAAATATCTATCTGATGTGCTTAATAAAGTGTAACTGTTAATTCTAGTTCTAATTTAATGATATATAACCATTTGCATTCAATTTTCTAAAGAACAATACAGCTTTATGCCCCTAATAATGAGAACAGAATAATTGCCTTTCTGTAGTGATAATTTATTCATGTAGATTGCTTTCTCTTTAGAAACATAAAATTTTAGGTATTTTATATATTTGCTCATTTTTCACTTTTTAAAATCCATTCAGATATGCCTATCTACATGTAGAGACTATGTCCAACACTTTCAGTTGTAAATGTTACTTCATTCTTCAAGTCAGATGTACTCATAAGAGATTGAACTTCTAACTCAGGTACAGTTAAGCATCTATACTGCTGACTTAGATCACAGCAGGTGAAAGTGGTCCTAACTCTTGTGGGTAATAAATTTGCACAGTTGCTTTGAGATCATTCCCCAAAGCTTATCCTAACATATGTGTTCAGCCTTTTGGTAACTCCTTAAGTCATTCATTATTGTATATGATGTAATTTTATACTTAACCATGAGGAATGAATTCTGTTCTCTAAAATATCATTTGATATTAAAAGCATTCCTAAGAAACAGACCCTTAAATACTAAGAAACTATGGCCACTTAATCAACTTGTTTGATATGAAATCATCAATTTTATTAGGCAATGAAACACTGATTGTTTATATTAACATGTTATCAAGACCAAATATATCCAGTACCAACTGATTATTCAATACCAAATGGTCAGTTCTGAAACATATACATATTAATAACATTACACAGACTGAGAAGGTTTTGTGTGTGTGTGTGTGTGTGTGTGTGTGTGTGTGTTTGTAAAACAACAATTTAAGAAAAAGAGACCAGAGATTTGAAAGAGAGCACAGAGGAGTACATGGGAGAATTTGGAAAAAGGAAAGAGAAGGGAGAAATTTTACAATCATATTATGATATGAAATAATTTTAAATAAAAGACAGTATGTGTGTAGGAAGAATGTTATTTGCACTTGACTTGAAGGGACAGATTCCAAAATTATGTCTAATTCTCAGTCTGTTTTGTGAAAGTAAAATCCAAATGAGGACTGTCTGTATTATTTCTGTATGCTTAAAACTAAGGCTAAACTCAAGACAAGATGAGTTTTCAAAAATAATGACTGAATGAACAAATGGTAGTAATTATAATCACAACTTGGTGAAAGATATAAAACCATAAAGATAAGCCTGATATTTTTCATCATGCAGAATAATGGACACATCAGATGATTCTAAAACTCCATAATGAATTATCATTTTCCCCTAAAATAGAAAAACCCTACTCACAGTTCAGTATGCTGCCATTTAGATGCTATTATTCTCTATTTTTTATGTTTGCTTATTTTATGTTCATAAGAATTTTGCATGCATGTATATATGTGCACCACGTATCTGCCTGGTGCCAATGGAAGTCAGAAGAGTGTGTCAGATCCCCTGGAACTAGAACTATTGATGATGTGAAGCACCATGTGGTACTGAGAACCAAACCCAGGACCTCCTCAGGAGCATCAAGTGCTCTTAACTGCTAAGCCATCCCTTCCGACTCTAATCTCTATTTCTCTAAGTTTTAGTTTCTTCTCTTTGTAAAGTTATGTTTATCATAGAATATAAATTATTTTATATACTTTTCTACTTTTATTTTAGGTCATTTATACCTATTCTAAATTATATACAGTAATTTGGACCACTGCTTACTACTTAGTATCCTGAGGATCTAATCTCCATGGTATCTTTTGTTTACTCAGCCAACCAATCCCCTTGAGTCCACACTAAATAGAACAGATAAAATTGGGACTAACCTGAATAGCACTGCTTTGGTACCAATTGTATCACCACACTCATCAAGCTAGTAAAGAAATTATATTATATATTATATATAGCCTTCATTTATGATGATTTATGTTTTATATATCAAAGTATTATTTCTTAAGATGGCATAGTTAGAATAATCTGGAGTCATAGATCCTTAGTCATATTTGGATTCAGGAGTAGAAATGAGTTGATGTATGTCTTTCTAAAGATTAAAAAGTTCTTAGGATTTTATTATTAATATTTTGGAGATTTAGTTACTAGCATAAGATAACAGAAATCAATTACAAAACTCTTTTAAAAAGTCCTGAAACACTATATTTAGACAAACTAATAATCCATTAGAAATGACAGTGACTATACCAGTAATATTTAGCAAAAAGTAAGTATATTTTTTCAGAAATAATTTTTTGCTTTTTAAGTTGTATTTGTGTTCTGTATAAGCAATTTAAATATATACTTTTTATACATATAATTAAACAATACAATTTCAATTAAATCTATAAATTAAAAAATTAGCATTGCAAATTAATTTTTCACTGTAGCAAAACTATGTTATAAATCATAGGACTGAATAATTTTTCATGTTCTTATCATCTTATCAGTTTGTGATACTTTTTAGAATACAAGAAACATGGGATCAGTTTGTACAAAATTTTTAAAAGTTATTTGCTATACTAAGCGAATATACTTTGTTTTGTCTCTGAGCATGAGTCCCAAACTTTGCTATGTATAAAATTCATCATGTAAAACCAGGCGACAAGAAGCTGCATGCCATATGACCACAAAGAGCAGATAATAGTGAGAACACCTCACTTCCAAGAAAATCTATACATAAAATTGAGATAAATTCATTCACCTATCAAATTAATCAACTAATGCTGAAGAAATGCCATTCCATTCATAGCAGTAACACTTGTAAAGATTGCAGAGAACAGATGAGACTGAGCAAGTTGACTGGGTACAGGGACATATCTAAAGCTTTGAATTAACTTCATGCATGAATGAACAAATAAAAAAAAAACTTTGTATGACATCAAAATTAGTGATGGATGCAAATATGGAAGAAAGAAAATTATTTTTCTCTCCTGAAAACTTATCTTGAATGTTGAATTGTGTCATTTAATATTCACAAAACAGAATAAGCAACGCTGCATGAAAGTGATTTACATTGCTGGAAACAGAAGAGGTAAGAGCTATTGCAGTTTACAAAGGAATCCCATCTGTAGTCTCAGTTCATGGGTTTGAGGCAGGAGATTATGGATTTAAGGTAAGTCTGGCTACATAACAAGACTAGTCTCACTAACAAATAAAATAAGTCATTTCACGCAAGTATTGCTTTATATGTCACAATGTAGACTTAAGACAAGAATGTGGTAAATAAAATATATCCAATAATAGAGTGTTTAGATTCCTACAGAAAATCATTATAGCAGACAGGAAATGTATTGCAACACAAATGTTGAGATTAGACTCGAGTTGTCTTTCGTCTATCAGAAATGTCCTTGTGTGCATGCCAGGAACATATCACTCTGAACTATAGAGTTGTCTCCAAAAGTATAAAGGTTTGTAAAGATGAAAAGAATTAAAATAGAGAAATGCTTAAAAATGTAGAAGAAAGTACCATACATGAAAATCTTTTAGAGAGCTATACTACACTGAAAGTAAGTTCTCAGGCATTTCCTTGTTTCAGGGAATATTCAGCAGACATAGACTCATGACAAAATATAAGAGAACATGATGAAGAAAATAAAGTCATGGTTATGAAATGAGGTAAGAACATAGTTTTTTAAATAAGTATTTTGTTTGATTTACCACAAAATCAATTTTAAACAATGATAGCAACAATGATACTTAAGTATATATGTTTAGCCAGGTATTTTATTCATTAGATACACAATGTATACCAGTATGTCTTAATATTTATATGTAGTAAAATGATTACTACAATAAAGAAAATTATTTTATGCATCATCTTCTATTTGCTGTTTTTCCATTTACTGCAAGAGTACATAAAAATCTCCTCCCAAAGTAAATTTTAGTAAACAATACAACAGTATTAAGTATACTTTAGTTAATATGGACACTCCCCATTGGTTATCTAGACTTATCCTATGTAACTACAAATTTCTACTCTTTGAAAATATTAGGATTACATAGACTATGTTACAAATATAAAATAATGTATGATATTATATGTTTGCACACACATCGTGTAATAATATCCAGCTTTATAAAGGGGACATTGCCACCTTGACATCTATTACATCATAGATGAATTTGAAGGATATTATGCTAAGTAAAATGAGCTAGGCACAGGTAACAAGTTCATTTCTTTATTAGCAAAGTTGATTTCTTATTTCTTCATCTATTTAGAAAATGTCTTTAGAAGCAGAGACTATTAGGAGAAATTCCACATCAGTAACAGATTTTATTCTTCTTGGATTGACAAATGACCCACAATGGCAGCTTGTGATTTTCACATTTCTTCTTGTTACCTACATGCTAAGTGTGACTGGAAACCTCATCATCATCATCCTCACCCTCTCGGATGCCCATCTGATGACACCCATGTATTTCTTCCTTCGCAATTTCTCATTCCTAGAAATATCATTCACATCTGTCTGCATTCCCAGATTCCTTGTCACTATTGTGACAGGAGACAGAACCATTTCCTACAATGGTTGTGTGGCTCAGCTATTCTTTTTCATTTTCTTGGGAGTAACAGAATTTTACCTTCTGGCAGCCATGTCCTATGATCGTTACGTGGCCATCTGCAAACCTCTCCACTACACAACCATCATGAGCAACCGTGTGTGCATTCTTCTTGTCTTTAGCTCATGGTTTGCAGGATTCCTGATCATCTTTCCACCAATTATCCTTCTGCTACAGTTAAACTTCTGTGCCTCCAATATAATTGACCACTTCATCTGTGACTCTTCTCCAATTTTGCAGCTTTCTTGCTCAAACACTCACTTTCTAGAACTCATGGCATTTTTGTTGGCTGTGGTAACACTCATGGTCACCTTGACATTAATTATTCTCTCCTACACAAATATCATTTGGACAATTCTGAGAATTCCTTCTACAAATCAAAGGAAAAAGGCCTTTTCCACTTGTTCCTCCCATATGATAGTTGTCTCCCTCTCCTATGGCAGCTGCATCTTCATGTACATTAAGCCTTCTGCAAGGGAGAGGGTGACTTTAAGCAAAGGAGTAGCCGTGCTCAACACCTCAGTGGCTCCTCTCCTGAACCCCTTCATCTATACACTGAGGAATCAACAAGTGAAGCAAGCCTTCAAAACCATGGTCCAGAGAGTCCTCTTTTCCTCAAAGAAATGAACATGATCATGAAGAAAAGGGACCTCTGAAGACAGAGCTGGATGAAAATCTCTGCCCCTCTCCACATGGATTCTTTCCCAACAACTATCAAAATGTATTAAACTTACTAATAAGCTGGAGCAAAAATGTATGTAAAGAATAAATAGAAGCCGGGCGTTGGTGGCACACGCCTTTAATCCCAGCACTCGGGAGGCAGAGGCAGGAGGATCTCTGTGAGTTCGAGGCCAGCCTGGGCTACCAAGCGAGTTCCAGGAAAGGCACAAAGCTACACAGAGAAACCCTGTCTCGAAAAACCAAAAAAAAAAAAAAAAAAAAAAGAATAAACAGAAATACAAGATGAAATGTATTGGGTGTTTTAAATTATTTTTCTAAGGAAAATATAAGTAAAGGTATATAAAAATTTATGAAATTTATTTTATTCTTTAGTACTACTTCTTAAATGACAGATTATTCAACTGAAAAATGTCTCTATTTCTACTAATCATATTTTAAAATGAAAATCATGACTTCTACAGGTCCATTGTTATCCTGACTTTACATTCATATTCTTTCCACTGGTATAATTGTCATTCCAACACTGACATGTCACCAAATGAACAGAAAGTGTTGAAGTGTGTACAACGGTGGAATGCTGCCTTCTGTTGATTATCCTGGAAATCACAAGTGCTGACTACTCATATCTTAGACTTTTTCTATAATTCAATATGCAATAATGTCTTTCTATTTTCCATTGTCTCCTTTACAGAGGTTTTCTTCCCCATAGGCTCATAGTCAAGACAATGACTTTTAGAAGTAGCCAAGAAATGAAAATAGTGCTCCAAGGTTGGTCCCGTGCCTAATGAATCCCTCGGGTCCTGTGTTTCACTAGGAGTAATTATCTTGGGACAGAAGCTATGAGTCTGACTAGATACCAGGTACATGATTTGATTTTTAGCTTCTTGATTTTTAGCTTGATCTGAATGACAGGTAAATGTGATGAGCTCCATACATTTCCTATGTGAATTAAAGAAATAATTATTCTCATGAACAAGAGCAATATGAAGCTCTGATTATTTCACTGTGCTCCCATGGAATGATGTACACTTCATTCAAGTATATTTTAAACAAGTGTAATTATGAAACAGTGATTAAGTGATATTTTATTTGATTATTAATTCTTTGTTGAGGTAATTTATAAAGAAATGAAACTATGCAAGTTGGCTTTGTACGATAAAGCAAGTAAGCAGAAATATAAAATGAAAATCCAAAGGGTTTGGAAAAAAGTGTAAAGATTAAGTAAATGAATATAAACTATAGACAGACAGGAGAGAGAACATGAGATGAGAGAAGATGAATGAAAAAGGAGAGAGTAGGGAAAATTTAACCTCTTGATTAGCAAAGCTTATCTGAAGATTTCAACTCCAGTTTAGGAAAACTGAAAAAGAAACTTACAAATTTCTACAGAAGTTCAAACTGTCTGGATCCATTAATACAGAAATACTTTCTTTTTTCTATTATTTTCTGTTTAAAGATTTGTAATAATTTGAAAAGAAGGAATCTTGCAGATAACCTGATAAATTAATCTGAAATACTGATAAAATTTTGAGTAATATTACTTGTGTGATTTTTTTTTACTTATATTTCATTGTCAGTAAGATCTTAATGATTTTAACTGTTTTTCCAGCCAAATACCCTGTTACGATCTCAACGAATACAATGCTGTAGATCCACAAATATATAAAATATGTTTAGACACTAGTCTATGTTATCATTTTCTATATTAGAATGATTAGTGTAAGTTACAGGTTATCAGAGTTCATGTGTACATGCTCTTAGAGGTCTCACTGTGGCTCCATCCACAGAGGAGAGAAATACAAGAAAACACAAAGACGCATGAAGTTGACTATGGTCAATTCTGTGACTGTGTAATAATTCCAGTCCTGTTGCTGCTTTGGTATGCACAAACATAGATGAGTACCCCTTAGAAGTCTAATTCTCTCTCCACAAGTAATTACAATAATTTATTACAGTAAAAAAATGACCTTTAATTTTTACTTCATCTCATTTTCACCACATATGATATGTACAACAAATAAAATTACATATCAATAATGTGTCTAGAAGCTGGGAAAATGAGTCAGTTTGTAAAGGGTTTGTCATTCAAATATGAAGATCTGGGTTTGGATCCCCAACATCTATGTAAAAACCAAGGTGTAATGGTATGCAACAAGAGCCTAGCACAGGAATGTAGGCATAGGAGGAGGATCCCTGGGGCTGGTGAATCCCAAGTTTAGTGAGAAACCCTGTCTTAAACAAGATAGAAAGCAACAGAGGAGGACACCAAACATTAACCTTTGGTCTACACACACACACACACACACACACACACACACACACACACACACACGTGCATGTACCCCCTATGCACATACAAGCATGCATCACACAAACACATATGACCAGGTATAGATTTATTAATAACATTTTCACTCAACAGCAAATTTTTAGTAGTTAATCTTTGAAGAGTCAAATGTTATATGTAAGTTTTTACTGTATGGGTGCTTAATTAAAAAAACACAAAAGTCACAGTTTAGAGGTGCAAACATAAAAGACAGATTTTATCATAAAAAATTAAAAACGCTATCATTAATTAGCTGCCACCACAGCAGGACTATAATATGAAAATAGGTTGTACCTATGAAGTAAAAGCAGACTTCCTTACTTGAGAAAGAGTTCTCACAGAAGCAACAAATGCTCTTAACCACTGAGCCATATCTCCAGTCAAGTATTCTTAATGAACCAGGAAAAATACTGTTCAAATAATATACTAGTAACAATTTATTAATAGCAAAGACATGAGCATACAAAATGCATGACATCGGTGTCATAAAAGTCAGAGTATATTGTTATAAAATGCCACTCTACATGAACAGGTAGAGTGTAGTTTGAAATTGGCACAGATTAGTTTTATAAGGTACATTGAAACTATTTAGTAACTGTTTAAAAAAGTGAAATATGCATCTGATATATTAAGATGAGTAATAAAAGAAAACTATATAAATTAATTATTAAGAATGTGAAATATTAGGAATGTAAAATAAGAATTCAAAATAAGTAAAAAATTATAAATATAAGAGATATATGAATTATAGCGAAAAAATACTTTAAATGTGACTAATTGGACTGTATCAATTAAAAGACTGAGATTATGAAGGGAATTAAAAAACACACCATCAAAACCTAATTTAAATATAAAGATACAGCTAGGTTCCAAGTAAAGGGACAGATAGCCCAAAATGGAGCATATAAACCATACCCAGGGACAGAAAAGATGTAAGAGCCTGAGGTGGTGGATGGCTACAAGGAAACGGTGTCTTCTGGACACAGCAGGGACAGTGCACAGATGAAATCACAGTAGCTGTGACACTGTGGACAAGACTTGAGCGTGTCTAAAACAGATCATATCTCAGTACGGAAAGGAGGATCTATTGAGAACTGAACACTGCTAGGAGAGAAACCGTCAATTTTCTCTAAAACTGTAGGCGCTCATAAGTCTACTACTCCCCAAGAGAAGACCACTCACACGAGAACATTTCCTTAGCATAAATTGGCCTCGAGGGGGAAAAAATTCACAAAGCTGCATGGAAAGGTACAAAGTGGTGGGTCTAGGAAGTGTGGAAAGGACGAATACGATCAAAACATATGGAACAAAATTCTCAAAGAATTATTTTTTTAAGTAAAGGAACAGAGGGCCTGGGGATATAGCTCAAAGGGGAAAATGTTTGCCTAACATACAAAAGCCTTGGGTTTCAATGCACTGTGGTATACATCTATAACCCAAGTCCTTGGGAGACAGATGCAAGAGAATCAGAAGTTCAAGGTCATTCTCAGCTACATACATAACAAATTGAGACAGAATTTCTCAACAAAATATTAGTAAATCAAGATGAACATTAGTTTAGTTAAGAATTTGAAAATTATTTTAAGCAATTTATCACAACATTGACCTCAAAAATAAAAATTATATGAATAATTAAAAATTATTGTATATCAAGTGAAGCATTCCTTTTAGGAGATTTTTCTTTTCTTATTTTTTCCCTTAGCCCTGAATAAATACATTTGAGTAACATTATACAGACTGATCAGGTCATAGGCAGGAATATATATGTATATATACATGTATGTAATAACAATTAATAAAAAAAGAGGCCATAAATTTGAAAGAGAGAATGGAGGAGTATATGAGAGGGTTTGGAGGGAGGAAAGAAAAGGGAGAAGTGATGTAATTATATTAAATATCAAAATAAAAAGATACAAAAGTAGGAGAAGAACTAGTTAGGAAGGAGATTGACGGGAGTCGGAGGGTCAATAAAGGGTCGCAGTGGATGAACATGATTGAAACACTGTCCTGTATAAAAGTGTCATGATAAAGCCCATTATTAAGCATAATTAAGACATGCTAATTTAAAATACTAAAATTTTTCAATGAGAAAAATAGTAAACGTTATATAAACTAAATTGAGTTTTATTCATCCACAAATTAAAACAAAATTCTTTCATTTGAAGAAAAATGAGTGAAAGATTATGCCCCTCCTCTTATTAAATAAAGTGTATGAGATTCAGAAAGACAAATACTGTATATTTTGTCATGTACAATATCTAGACATATGTCGTGTGTGGGTGTGTGTATTGTGTGTGTGCATGTGTGTGTAATGTGTGTGTGTGTTGTATGTGTGTGTTAGGAGTGTAGAAAGAATATTATGTTGAAAGAGGAAACAGCATAAAGAGAAGGGAGGAAGAGAAGGTATTAGGAGCTAAGAAAGACAATGTATCACATTTCTTTTCACAGATCTAGATTTAATTGTATATAGTGTATAGTGTGCATACATGAATATATACATAACTACATATCTACATATCTATACATACATATATATGACATGGAAGCAGAAGGATTATTTGTAGGGAGGAAGGGATCAGCAAATGTGGGAATAAGGGAGAGGAAGGGTGGTGGGGAGGTGGGTACAAGCAAAATACAATGTTTTTGTATGAAAATGTCATATTTAAATGCATTAGAAAATAACAATAATTAAAATTTAATTATAAAGTAATAAAATAGGTAAAAATCATACAACATATTTTGATAATGTTGCTCCCTCCAAAAAACACTTTATTTGCATGTGATATGATGTTGGAAATGCTGAAGAAATGACTGACATAGTATTTTTAAATATCTATAAAAAATAAATTGTAACTGGGCGGTGGTGGCGCACGCCTTTAATCCCAGCACTTGGGAGGCAGAGCCAGGCGGATCTCTGTGAGTTCAAGGCCAGCCTGGGCTACAGAACAAGATCCAGGAAAGGCACAAAGCTACACAGGGAAACCCTGTCTCAAAAAACCAAAAAATAGGGCTGGAGAGATGGCTCAGAGGTTAATAGCACTGGGTGTTCTTTCAGGGGTCCTGAGTTCAATTCCCAGCAACCACATGATGGCTCACAACCGTCTGTAATGAGATCTGGCGCCCTCTTCTGGCCTGCAGGGACACATGCAGGCAGAATGCTGTTTACATAATAAATAAATAAATCTTAAAAAAAAGATATTGCTCAGCTATGTTCATATCAGCATTATTTGTAATAGCCAGAACCTGGAAACAACCTAGATGCCCTTCAACCGAAGAATGGATAAATAAACTGTGGTACATATATACAATGGAATACTACTCAGCAGAGAAAAACAATGACATCATGAGGTTTGCAGGCAAATGGAGGAATCTAGAAAAAATCCTCCTGAGTAAGGTAACCCAGACTCAGAAAGACAAACATGGTATGTACCCACTCATAGGAGAATACTAGTTGTGGAACAAGGATGACTGGACGGCTACTCACAACACCAGGGAGGCTACCTGGAAAACAGGACCCCAAGAAAGACACGGGGATCGCCCAATGATGGAGAAATGGATGAGATCTACATGAACAGTCTGGACGTGAGTGGGGGTAATGAGGGGCGAGGGGCGAGGGAAAGAGAACTTGGGGGAGCGGGAGATCCCAACTGGATCAAGAACAGAGAGGGAACACAAGGAATGTTCATGATAAATGAAGACCACATGAGAATAGGAAGGAGCAAAGTGCTGGAGAGGCCCACAGAAATCCACAAAGATGCCCCCACAATAGACTGCTGGCAATAGTCAAGAAATAGCCCGATCTGACCTACCCTGGTGATAGGATGGCCAAACACCTTAATTGTCATACTAGAAACCCCATCCAGTGACTGAGGGAACTAGATGCAGATATCCACGGTCAGGCCCCGGGTGGAGCTCCGGGAGTCCAATTGGCGAGAAGGAGGAGGGTTTATGTGAGCTAGAGTTGTTGGGACCAGGGATGGATGGAATACAGGGACAAGTGGCCAAACGAATGGAAACACATGAACTGTGAACCAATGGCTGAGGGGCCCCCAACTGGATCAGGCCCTCTGAATGGGTGAGACAGTTGATTGGCTTGATCTGTTTAGGAGGCATCCAGGCAGTTGGACCGGGTTCTGTGCTCAGTGCATGAATTGGCTGTTTGAAACCTGGGCCTTAGTAGAGATCCTTGGCTCAGCCTGGGAGGAGGGGACTGGACCTGCCTGGGCTGAGTCCACCAGGTTGATCTCAATCCTCGGGGGAGTCTTTGCCCTGGAGGAGATGGAAATGGGGGGTGGGCCGGGGAGAGGGGGGCGGGGTGGCAGGAGGGTAACGGGGGGATCTATGACTGATATGTAAAGTTGAATTATATTGTAAAATAAAATAAAATAAAACAAAAAAACAATAAATAAATAAATATATAGATAAATAAATAAATAAATAAATTGTTCAGTGAATGAAATACAAGTAATAAAACTGGAGAGAATATTCACAAAGAACATAAAGAACATTTCTCTAAAATGTACAAAGAATTCTCAAAGTGAATGAGAAATTCCCTGAGCGTTCCTTTTCGCTTTTTTTATTTTTTTTTTTTTTTTTTGCAGTTTGTGGAAATGTTTTAATTGGAGGACTTGTTGATACAGTGGTTCATCTGTTGCTCAAAATTCCTTACCAATGAGGCCTCATGCTGGGATACCCTACTCCCAATGGTCTTAACACAGGATGATCACAAAGTTCTCATGTTATAAGATCCACATCTCTAGTAAACCAAGGACTGTGGTACAAAGGAGTAATTTCACACCTGGAGTCACTACAGTTTGCTAAAAACATCAGTTAATTTAGAATACTTTAATTATAAAATATATTGACTTTCTATATGTGGACAATATGTGTGTGCGTATCATCT
This sequence comes from Peromyscus nudipes, assembly GCA_902168325.1. NCBI lineage: Eukaryota > Metazoa > Chordata > Mammalia > Rodentia > Cricetidae > Peromyscus > Peromyscus nudipes. Next base: position 13,243 of record CABHPH010148400.1, read on the forward strand.
CTGTGTGTATGTTTATTATTAAATGTAGTCAGTTGTAACAAGACATTCTGAGACCAGGCTACACACACACACACACACACACACACACACACACACACACACACACACGCACACACGCACGCACACACACACGCACACACCAGCCTGAACTCCCCAGGTGAGGCCCTGTGTCACCAACTGCAACCGTCCATCCAAACTCAGCTCTAGACTGTACTCGTAGTTAAACACACCCACAGCCCTGACAAACCAGTCTATGCAGGTGCCCCTCAAGCCCCTCCAATTCAGAGTGGAAACTCCTGGCTGCAGACCTGGGCATGGGTCCAGCCCTCCCTTTCTTGGTCCCTGGAATTGAGCTGATGGTGACTGTTCCCATGTGTCTTGATTAGGGTTTCTATTGCTAAGATGAGACATCATGACCATGGCAACTCTTATAAAGAAAAACATTTAACTGGGGTGGTTTACAGTTCAGAGGTTCAGTCCATTATCATCATGGGTGGGACATACAGCAGGCAGGCAGACATGGTGCTGGAGAAGGAGCTGAATTATCTCTGATCCACGGGCAACAGGAAATGAACTGAGACACTCTGTGGCTTGAACATATATGATATCACACAGCCCAACCCCACAATGACACACTTCCTCCAACAAGGCCATATCTACTCTAACAAAGCCATATCTCCTAATAATTCCAATCCCTATGAGTTTATGGGGGCCATTTACATTCAAACTACCACATTCCACTGGCCCCTATATGCTAGCAACAATATCATACTGCAAAATCCATTTAGTACAATTTCAAAAGTCCCCTTAGTCTATCATAATCTCAACAATGTTTAAAAGTCCAAAGTTCAAAGTCACTTCTGAGAGTCATGCAATCTCTTAACTGCAATCCCTATAAAATCAAAATAAATTTAAAAAAATCACATACTTGCAACATATAATGGCACAGGATACACAGTGTTGTTCCAAAATGTAGGGAAGGAAACATAGCAAAGAAATACTGGACAGAAGCAAGACCAAAAACCAGCTGGACAAACTCCAAACTCTGCATCTTCATGTCTGATATCAAAGCACTCTTCAGATCTCCAGCTCCTTTCAGCTTTGTTGACTGCAACACACTTCTCTGGTTCTATTCCCTGTTAGCCACTCTCCTGGGCAGGTATCCCATGGCTCTGGCATCTCCAACATCTTTGGATCTCCAAGGCAATCTAGGCTAGACCTTCACAGCTTCACGCAATGGCCTCTCTAGGCCTCCATTCAAGGACACCCCTGACACATGCCTGGCCTCATTGGCTTTCCTTAGTTGCAGAGGAAGATTCCATAATACCTTTTTTCTATCCTGTATTCTAACACCAGAACCATGTAGCTGAAGCTGGCAAGTTCTGCTACTTGCTAGGGCACATAATTGAATGGCCCTCTTGCTCAATTACATGTTCACCAACTTTCTGTTTTCAATGGCTTCCTTCACTGCCTAAGCTTGGCTGATTGGGAATTTGCTCTGTAGAACAGGCTGGCTTCAAACTCAGAGATCTGCCAGCCTCTGTCTTCCTAGTGCTGGGATTAAAAGCAGGCATGACCATACCCAGCTCTAAGCTTTTCTTTAATTGCTTTTCAAAAGTTGGAAATTTAGATGGGTGGGATCTTGCCCTGAGGTCATCACTCCCTTTATTCCATTTCTTAATCTGTTTATCTCCTTGAACACAGGACTTAGTTCCATCCCACTTCCTAGTGCTCCTTTTCTCCTCAAATTGTACATTATTTTTCCTTGCTCAGCTTGCTCTTTTTTGTTATATCTCTTCGTTAGTGTTAACAATAGTAAATACACAGCAGAGTCTATACTAGGCTGTTTTGAGATTTCCTCTGTCAATGGAATCAATCCAGAGCTCTTCGCTTTAGCCTCAGGCAGACTCTTCAGACAAGAGCAAAAAGCAGCCACATTCTTTACCAAAATAGCATAAAAATGACTTCTAGGCCACATATTAACATTCTCCTCCTCAGAAACCTCTTGAGCCAATCCCCCACAGTTCAAATCACTCTTAGCACCACTGTCTTCCATGTTCCTACTAGTATGGTCCATTAAGCAGTGCTTAAAGCATTCAACTGCATTTCTAATTCACAGTCTCAAGGTCCATATTCCTTCCAACAAAAACATGGTCAGTTCTATCACAGCAATACCTCACTCCCTGGTACCAACCTCTGTCTCAGAGTTTCTATTGCTGTGAATAGATACCATGATCATGGCAACCCTTACAAAGGAAAAGATTTAATTGGGTGACTTACAGTTCAGATGTTCACTCCATTATCATCATGGTTGGACATGCAGCATGCAGGCAGACATGGTTCTGGAGAAGGAACTGAGAATTCTACATCTTTGATCTGCAGGCAACAAGAAGTGAACTGAGACACTGGGCATGGTTTGAGCATATATGAGACCTCAAAGCCCACCCCACTTCTTCCAAAAACACCATACCTACTCCAGCGAAGTCACACTTCCTGATAATGCCACTCTTTATGTTGGCTAATTACATTCAAACTACTACACCATGACAAGGATCTTCCAAGGAGACTCAGGTGAAGATTTTAATCACTGGCTATAACCACTACACATCTCTGTCCTCTCTAAGCCCCAAGATCACAGACTCAGCCTGGCAGCAGGCATGGGCTACAGGCCACTGCCAGATAGCAGACTCACCTCAGATTAGGTCCAGCATGCTCAGAACATATGGACAGTGGTAGCTGAGGAGATCCTATTCTGAGGCCATACCCAGGCTGGTCCACTGGGCTGTAGAGTAGGGTTGAATGTAGGACAAGAGGTACGAGAAAGAGCTATGGGCTCAGGTGCTCTAGGGAAGTTAGAGCCTGCTATTTGCTAGGGCCACTGGCAGGGTTGACTCCTCTGGAGTACAAGTACAGGCCATCAAGAGTCCTGAAGGGAGATACCAGGGACCAGTGGGGCTCAGAGTGCAGATAACAGGAGAGCAATGCAGCTGCCTAGTATCTTAAGGCTCAAAGACTCAGACAGAGAGAACAGAATACACTTGTGTACACAGTCCTATCTACAAAGAACCAGATGGAGATGGAGATGCATGGGGCCTGGGCATATCCCCAGCAGAAACTATGAGAACTCCTAGACCTGGTCCTGGGGGTTAGCCTTGGTGCCTGGCAAGAACTGCAGCCACATAAGGAGGGCCAGACATACTGACGTACCTCCTCATACTTTAACGATGACAAAGCAACAATAATTTTTATAAACAAGTTTATTTACTTTAGACAAAATGCCACATAAAAGGCATATTCACAAAGAAAGTGGTACAGAATGGAGACGCTGGCCAATTTTGGATCTGAGGGTCTTAAGCAACAGCCCATGTTTCCAAGGAAGATGAAGGTAGGGAAGGAGGGACGGTGTGGTTCTGCCACACAGCCAGCTGGAAACCGGAGCTCTGGACAGTGAGGAGTGTGCCTGCAAAGAAACTAGCTCCTAGGGGCTTACCAAGTACAAAAGTTTATCATTTTACAGCAGTTGAAAGGCTGACGTCAATACTAAAATAAAAACAAGTTTTACGTAATAATTAAAAATGCAAAAGCCTGAAGGAAGAAATACTGTATGAAAAACTGGGACAATTCAGCGAAACAAGAATTGCAGATGTCAATGACAGAAAAGGAAAAGGGCACCTGTCCAACCCTTCCAGGCAACTGGCAACTCTAAGTAATGACTTAAATCTACAAAAGTTTGTAAACAAGTTCTTGGCAAGCCAATCCCTCTCATCGTGGAGCCACAAGGCTGCTGCTTATGAAGGGGCAAACGTCTTCACTTGTGCTCAAACCTTTTTCTCATATTTTACTCTGTTTGGACAGTAAATTATATAGGCCTCTACTTGAGCTATGTCTTGAATATTTGGTTCATTCATAAGTTCTTGTATTCCTAATAAGATCTGTATGATTGTGTTAGCTGACTTCCGGTCCTCATCCTCCTCCAGGACAGACAGGCATACTGTGTCAGAGGATACACGTTTGGGTGAAACAGTGATGTCTCAAATTTACATTTTGGTGATGAGGACAGACAATCATCTTTGAACAATCTCTCTTTCCAGGGATAGTATGCTCCCAGTTCATCAACTTCATTGGGACAGCCTCCAAGACAAGGGGATAGTCAGTCATTCATTCCTCTATGCCTTCCTTTCCTGAGCAAGTCAGCTGAGGACAATCCCCAACATATCCAAAGTTCCTGGGCAACCAAGGCACTGACTTAGTTCCTTTGACAGTGTTCCTTTGCCCTAGTATTTTCTTAATGATTAAAACATCTGGGGGAAAAGACAAAACTCAGAGAATATTCAAACCTGATCTTGGGTATGCCAAGGACAGATTTTTGTTGTTGTTTGAGATTATAACTATATCATTTCTCCTTTTTAAGATAATTTTTGAAATTAAAATGTAGTTACATCATTTCCCTCTTTCCTTTTCTCCTTCCAACACCCCCCTTTTCTTTCTTCCTTTCTCAAATTCATGATGTGTGTGTGTGTGTGTGTGTGTGTGTGTGTGTGTGTGTGTGTGTGTTGCTAAATATATAAATGTAACCTGATCGGTCTGTATAACATTACCTTGTGCTGTGATTTCAGGGAAGACCACTTGGTACTGGATAACCAATCAGTGGATTCTTCTCTAGAGAAGACTGTTTCTCCTGCTCTCAGTATTCTTTATTTGCCTGTAGTTTTTTGTCCAGGGTTGGGGCCCATGCAGTTTCCCACTTCCATAGTGTAACTATTAGTATTGCTCTAGTTTGAGTATTGTTAACATAACCATGTCAGACTTCATGGGTGTAACTTCTCTGGCATTTCTACAAGACAAAAACTTCCAGTAAACTTGTCATTGCTCTGCCCTTTTGCAATCTTTCTGTCCTCTCTTCTAAAATGTTCCTGAGTTTTAGGTGTAGGAGTTATTTTGCAATTGTATCAGGTAGGGCTAGTCACACATGATCATTTGTTCTCTGCATTTTGACCAGTTGTGGTTTTCTGTAATGGTCTCCCTCTACTGCAGAGAAAATTTTTTGATGGGTTAGAACTACACTTACCTGTGGGCATAAGCATAAATATTTATAATGTTGTCTTTGTTAAGCTTTCTATTACTGTGAAGAGACGCCATGACCATGGCAACTCTTATAAAGGAAAATATTTAATTGGGGCTGGTTTACAGTTCAGAGGTTTAGTTCATTATCTTCATGGTGGGTGACATGGCTGCATGCAGGTAGACATGGTACTGGAGAAGGAGCTGAGAATTCTACATCTTGATCCTCAGGCAGAAGCAGGATTCTGTGTGCCACATGGGGCATAACTGAGCATATATGAGACCTCAATGCCCACCACCACAGTGACACACTTCCTCCAACAAGTCCATACCTACACCAGCAAGGCCACACCTCCTAATAGTGTCACTCCCTATGGGCCAAACATTCAAACACATGAGTCTATGGGGACCATACCTATTCCAACCACCACAAATGTAGTTATAAATCATTCTGGTTTAGTAAAGTGGTGGTTGTAAGTTATCTTTTAAGAACCATGCCTTCAATAGCCCCAGGTAATTAGTTGTATATCCAATATCAAGCATGATTTTTCCTCTTGTTGAGTAGACCTTGAGTTCAATTAGAGAGCTGTTGTTTACCACCAAGGCATTCTCACCACTACTGCACTATTAGGGTTATCACACCATACTGCTGGAATTCATAGGCGTTACAGTTGGGGAGGCTGATTGATTGCTTCCCTCCCTTGGAAGCTTGTATGACACATTCTGATAAGATGAAAGCTAGTCCTCAGGGAGGTGAGAGGAAACGTGATGCTTGGTTTTCTAGTCTAGGTTACAACTATATATCTTTTTCAGATCCATCCATTTTCCCAGATATTCACTAAGGGAGGATAAAAAGAAATTTTTGATAAAATAGGAAATCTGGGAGACCGTGAAAAGACCAAACCTCTGAATAACAGATATAGAGTCAGGAGAAGAAACCCAGATCAAAGGTACAGGAAATATTTTTAACAAAATCTTTGTAATCTAAAGAAAAGGTACCTGTCAAGGCACAACAGGCACACAGAACACAAAACAGGCAGAATCAGAAAAGCTCTCCATGAAATATACTAATCAAAAATACTAAAAAATACAGAAAGAAAAAAAAGGATATTAAAAGCTCAAGAAAAAAAAGACCATGTCACATACAAAGACCACTTACAAAGTCACATACAAAGATGGCCCATTAGAATAACACCTGACTTTACAATGTAAATTACTTTATAGTGTAAATCCAGGACCTGGATGAATTTTCTATGAGCTTTGAAAGGCTGCAGGTGCCAGCTCAGGTTACTTATACCCAGCAAATCTATCCATCACAATGAAAGAAGAAAGAAAAACCTTTCAGGACAAAATCAAATTTAAACAATGTGTCTACTGACTCATCTTCACAGAAGGCACTAAAAGGAAGACTTCAGTCTGAGCAGGCTAACTACACACACAGAGGACACAAGTAATAAATAAACCAAGAATAGTTCATCAAAACATACCACAACAACAAAATTATAGGAATTAATAAATGCTGTTCAATAATAATTCAATATTCATAGTCTCAATTACCCAATAAAAATACACAGACTAACAGATTGGATTAGAAAATGGAGTCCTTCTATCTGCTGCATCCAAGAAAGATACTTCACCATCAAGGACAGCATCATCTTAGGCTAAAAAAAAAAATGGAAAAGATATTTCAAGCAAACAGAACCAAGAAGCAAATAGGTGAAGCTATTTTAATATCTGAACAAAAAGACTTTAAACAAAGCTTGTCAGAAGACGTAGGGGAGGATATTACATACTCATTAAAGGAAAAATCCACCAATAGGATATTAAAATTCTAAACATTTACGCACCAGAAACAAGGGTACCCAGCTCCTAAAAGAAACATTGCTGCAGCTAACATCACATATTGACCCTCACGTGGTGATAGGGAATGATGTCAATACCCTACTCCTGCCAACTGACAAATAATCCAGAAAAAAAAACTAAACAAATGCTGGAATAAATAATGTCATAAGTCAAATGGACCTAACGGACATCTACAGGACATTCCACCAAAACACAAGAAGAAATTCTCAGCAGCCTATAGAACTTTTTTCAGAAATAAGCACATATTAGGATAGAAAGCAAGCATAACTGATGCAGAAAGATTGTAAGAGCGAGAGTGGTGGGTGTCTCCAAGGAAGCAGTGTCTTCCTGGCACAAAGGAGCTGACACACACGTGAACTCACAGAGACCGAGACAGCATGCACAAGATCTGCAGAATTTCAAACCAAACAAAATCTGATCATGAAGAAAGGGAAGTGAACTCACAGTACCACCAATAACTAAGAATCTATTTCCAATCAATACCTTCTGAGAACAGGGAAATGAGTTTTCTTCAATGGAGTGATGCTAGGTGTATCAACTATACTCCAGGGCGGGGCCCGTGAACAGGAGGAGCTGACAAATTCAAAATGGATTCCTTGGGGTTTATGTGCTTTTTGTTTATGTTTTGTTTTGTTTTTTTGGCCTTGGGTTTTTTTGTTTGTTTGTTTTTCTTGAGGCGGGGAGGGAGGGACGAGAACATGAAATTGAGTCGTTAGGGATATGGGGAGGACCTGAGATCTGAGGGAGATCAGAAAAATTCTAAAATAATAATGAATGTATATCTTCATACAAACAGTAGTAAAGACACAGTCAATGGAGAAAATAATGGAGGAGTAAAACACCACTGTGGCTAAATCTGCTGTTACGTAAAATCCACTGTCACGGTGACATGATGAGCAAACTGAGAAAAGTATTGGCAAACACACGCAATAAAGAACGTTCCTCTGAGCTAGAAAAGGGGCAGTCTAACTTGAAAATGGAAAACTCTGCAGACAAATTATCAAAGGTGTAAAGAAACACAATACAAATAAGTGAAACATGTTTAATATCATTTTCATTAGATAATTGCGTATGGAAGCTAAAAGATACCACTAAACACATTCTAAAAAGACTAAAGTCCAAAATAATGACCATACCAACTGCTGGTGAGAATGAGAATGAAATTCTCGCACTTTCCCTTCTTGATAATGAAATGTAAACACTAGTCATTTTTCAAGATAAATTAGCGCTTTATTTAAAATCTAAATGTATATTTATTGTACCGTCTAGCAATTACAATTCAGCTTCTGTCTCAACTAAATTCAAAACTCAGGAAGATAAGTCCCTACTGCTGAAGACCCCACACACTTTATAGGACTTAGAGGAACTGAAATGGTAGTATCCAAACCCTTGTCCGGAATGCTAGTATGGGAAGGTTCTATGCAAGATGCCAAGGGAATAGATCAATCAATAGTCATATCAATCAATATCAAGATCAATCAGTAGTCATATTCAACTGTGACACCTATGAGCAACAACAATGAGCAGCGAGTCAAGTTCTCTAAAGGTGGAATAGCAGCATTTATACAGCTCTCTGATCAGACGTGAGGCCCACTCAATAGGATGGCATTCACACAATACTATAAACTTAGCCAACTTCCTCTGGAATGTTGTTGATGAATTTGTTGGTGAGGTGAACCTACAATTGCCACTTCTATAAATGAGTTTACTTCCTAACTGCATTCTAAATATTTAACTTGAATACCCACAGATAAGAAGCTTCTTTAAAAAAAAAAAAAAAAAAAAAAAAGACAAACACCATTACAGTCACAACAGTCAAACTACAAACAACAACTGATTATGGTTGCCCAACCCAAAAGGATACATCTACAGAAACACTCCCACACCTGAGAGTCAGGGAGAATGTTGAGAGAGGAAAGATTATACGAGTCAAAGGACCAGGAAGTTTGCCATTAGATTGTGTCTTCTAGATATGACAGGGACGTGACACCCATGAACTCTCAATACGGCTGTCTAAACAAGACCTGAACAGTAACACCAATTGACATGCCAACAGGGATGGGGAAATCTAATGGAATCCCAGTCCTAGATGAAGAACTTCAGGCAATTAACAACTTCTGGGAGGGATGACTCCTTCCCAGGATAAGCTCCCTAAACTGCTTATCCAATACCAAGTAGCAGTCCTAAAAGCATATACATACAAGCAACACTAAAGGTGTTCAACAGGATGCGTTGACATAATTTATTTGTGTGTGTGTGTGTGTGTGTGTGTGTGTGTGTGTGTAAAGAATATATATAAAGAATAATAGAGTGTGAATTTGAGAGGGAGTAGGGGGGAAAAGTGAGAGGATTTCTAAGAAAAGAAATAGTTATATTTTAATTTTAAAATTATTTAAAAAAATAAAACCTTTGTCCACTCAAAAACTACATGTCCAGGTTTTTTTTCATTTTTATTTATTTATTTATTTTTCAATTATCAGCTTGATACAGTACAAATTCTTATCCTAATAGTGAAATGTTTCACTGAAGCTTGCCCAGTGATTGAGTAAAACCAAAACTTATTATAAGCCACAGTCATCCTAGGGTCCCCCCTGCTATATAGCCTCCCTGGATCTGTGGGTTGCAGTCTGATTGTTCTTTGCTTTATAACTAGTATCCACTTATGAGTGAGTACATACCATGTTTGTCCTTCTGGGTGTGGGTTACCTCACTCAGGATATTTTCTAGTTCCATCCATTTGCAAATTTCATGCTGTCATTGTTTTTCTCTGCTGAGTAGTACTCCATTGTGTGTATGTACCACATGCCCAGGTTTATAACAGCTTTATTTACACCTACCCCACCTGGAAGTGTTAAGCATGCTCATTAATAGATGAATGGATAAAAAAATGTGTTAGAGGCATACAAAGCTATTTTTCAGTAAGTAAAGCAAATGAGAAATTAGAAAATACATAAATGACCCTTGAATGAAAACTGCTAAGTGATGAAAGCATACTTGAAAAGACAGCATTAACACGTGGTTCAAGTTAAATAATATTCTGGAAAAGGCTATTCAGAATGTAAAGAGGTCAGTGGCTACCAGCGCCTGGTGAGGAAAAGATAATCAAAATGTAGTTTCAGCAAGTACAATTTAACACAAGGAAATTATAACTAATAATGGCAAAATGCAATTGTCAAAAATGATGGATAGTGGTTTGCAGAGAAGGTAACAATAAACTCCAGTCTACAGGAACTTCTATCCAAAATAATAACTTGTATTTTCTGGATTTCTCAAAACCCTTGGGAGATGCACCAGGAATTCAATGCACGTGGCCGGCTGCGGCAGCCTGTAGCTGTGTGACACTGGTTGGCCTGCTCTGCCAGCATCTCAGTACAAGTTCTACCAGGTCAGCATCATTCCCCTAAGTTTTCTGTGTAATTGTCCACTTTCCTGTGACGACTGTTTGAAAAGGAACCAAGCTGTGCTATATGCACCCTATGGGATTTATAAGACTCATATCCCTAAGAAGGAAGAATTTGTTTTTCCACACCCAGAGGGCTCATGTTATTTGCAGAAATATTTTTAAGAGTACAGAAAGTAAAACATCATTTGTACAACATACTAATTGTTATCTCCTGGGGGACATGATCACTCCATTCAATGATGAAGAAATAGGAAGAACCCTGGAGACTGTGCTTGCAGGGGATGTAAATGTTCATTGTTACTGCTATAAATAATTAATGCTGGATGCAGGATTGGGGTGTACAGCATTCCATGATCAGAAGTCCAGCCTTTTCTTTTGCTGAAAAGTATCCATATGAGTCAGAAATGACATCAACAAAATGAGAAATTTAATGCAGGTAAGAGAAGCAACAAATGATAGCCCTTCATTTGTGTCTCAGTTATAAGGCATATATATGAGTTAGGTGACTTCTTATGATATAGGATGCAGTGACGGAGGACATGGATGATAATGCCAAAGTTGAACAGCAAACGTTTTCTTGCCTAAGTGATTCTCATGTGTCACCATTTTTATGATACTCTTGGGCATCGTACTTCAAATATTCTAGTTTCTAATTTTGTACTACTTTCAAAACTTACTCTTTTATTTCCTGGTGAAAATGTGGACATGCTGACTAACTCTGGAATCAACATCTGTGAGGAATATTTTGATAGCACTATTTACAGAGTTAGTCAACTGCAGGCACTTCTGGAAGCTAATGGTAAAGCATTAAATAAAATTACTGACAAATCTTTTGTACAAATTAAATGAGTTTTAAGACATGAAGCCTAACCAACTCCTCGGCACGTAACAGACACCAGAGAAGATAATTTCACTTGAAATTGTTTCATATTTTCCAATAGTTAAAGAGAAATAGACAACATAAAATTAAGCAATATCCTCTAATATAAGAAGGACAGCAAGTTCTTCACTCCCGTGGAAGATGGGAGCCAAGAGGGTACTGGGTTGAAGCACTCCGTGGAACAAATGTACACCAGCACTGTGCCTCAGGAGCCAGGCAAAAGGAGGCTTGGAGTTCAGGGGAAAGACCATGGAGAACCAAGATTATAAAGTAAGCATGATCGTTATCACAACTTTCCCTACTCTGTACTTACAAAAAGATCCTGAGAAGATACAATCCATATAAAAGAGAAAAATTGAAAGAATCTCTCTTCTAATGTAAGGGTAATGTACTCGCTCATATAATAAAACACAAATACTAAAAGGAATTGTTTTGAAGGAAAAAAGAAAGAAAGCTTGTTAAATTTAAAGTTTATGAAAGGATCAAGTAGAAAGGGGGAAACATCTTAAATAAAGAGCCAACTCTAGTTTGGGGAAAATTCAGAATAAGCATCATACAACTTTTCTAAATAGTGCTGGTAACAACAGATAGGATTGAATAACAGCTTATTCACAAGGGACTGAGAACAGTGTCTGTAGGAACTGATGCCACTGTGCAGAATCTGTCGCAACCTGCTGTGGGATGTTCTGTATGGCAAATGTGTTGCTAATAAAACACTGATTGGACAGTGGCTAGGCAGGAAGTATAGGCGGGACTAACAGAGAATTAAAAGAGCAGGAAGGTGGAAGGAGTTGCTGCCAGCCACCGCCAGGACAAGCAGCATGTAAAGATGCCGGTAAGCCACGAGCCACGTGGCAAGGTATAGATTTATAGAAATGGATTAATTTAAGATATAAGGACAGTTAGCAAGAAGCCTGCCACGGCCATACAGTTTGTAAGCAATATAAATCTCTGTGTTTACTTGGTTGGGTCTGAGAGGCTGTGGGACTGGCAGGTGAAAGAGATTTATCCTGACCGTGGGCCAGGCAGGAAAACTCTAGCTACAGCAACCTGTAAATAATTAAGGAAGTTACAATCCATTTAAATAGTGCCATGGTTTGTGATATATACATTTCTTTTTGTACAGTTTTATTGAAGTACTATAGGTAGACAGACAGATAATTTAATGAGCGTGGGCATTTATATATTCTCATGAAGTCACCACAACAATGAAGACAAAGGACATATACATCCTTTTTTAAAGTTTTATTATTTCTTCATAGATTTTGCTTTCCTTTGTCTAGTATTCAATAACACAGCTTAACATGTTAGCATTGCTCTTAATATTTTTCAGTATACAGGAAGGAAGTATAAATCATGGCACAGTATAGTCAGCAGATCCTAGATTTACTCATCCCTGTACTGGAATTTTAAAGATGTCTAACAACATCCCATTTGCCAATGTTCCCAGCAGCTCGCCACTGCCATTCAAGCGCTCTCTCTCTCTCTCTCTCTCTCTCTCTCTCATACAAAGATACACACACACACACACACACACACACACACACACGCACATGCACACGCACACTATGAATATTTCAGATACTTCAGATTTATTCATCCTTCTCTAACTGGATAATTCACTTTACAATGTCTTTCAGGTTCATCCTTGTTGCATATCGCAGGATTTCCAGATCTTCTACACACTCCCCCATTGTAGGTATATGCCACTTTTTTAAAACTATCTATTGGGGCATATTTGATCATTTCTATATCTTTCCTTTTATGAATTACACTAAAATGAACACAGAAATTAGATGTTCTCTTGATAACTAATTCACTCTTTTGAGTTATTTGGCAAAAAATTATACTGCTAGACTGTATCATAGCTTGGATTTTTGAGGAGTTTTTTATTAATTACATTTTTCATTTATTTTACATCCCTGACCACAGTTTCCCCTACCCCTGCCTTCCCTCAGCCCCGCCTCTCCAATCCATTCCTCCATCCCCATTCAGAAAGGGGCAGGCCTCCCATAGGCATCAACAAAGCATAGCATTTCAAGCTGAGGCAAGAGCAAACTCCTCCCCCTGCATCAAGGCTGGGCAAGGCAACCCAGCATGGGGAATAGGTTCCCAAAAGTCAGTTCAAGCACCAGGGACAGGTCCTGATCCCACTGCTAGGAACCCCACAAACAGATCAAGCTACCCAACCATCACAGACATCAAGCTACACAACTGTCACAAACATGCAGTTCTTATAACATTTCCTGTAGTTGATTCCCATAACATTGTATAAGGTTCCAAAATCTGCATATCTACAAAATAATATATATTTGTACTGCTAATAATATCCTAGTCATATGAAGTAACATCTCATCATGGTTTTGACTTGTGTTTTTCTGATGATTATTAGTAATCATTTCAATGTGTGCTGGGCCATTTTTATGTCCCTTTAGAGATCTATTTGTGGTTTTTGCCCACTGGCAAAATGAATTGCTTAGTTTTGACTACTGTATTGTGTGAGATCAAAATATGTTTTTGAGACCTGTTCTTTTCAATATTTGTTCTGCGAGTATTTTCTCACATTTCATGGATTGCATCCTCAAACACATTCTGAGAATTATTCCTAGTTAATTTCTTCATTTAAGATGATTAGACTCTACACTTATAACATTAATTGATAGAAATCTAAATAGAATATTTACTCTGACATTTGTATCTAAGATATCCTGGATAGCTACATATTTAAGTATGCTCACACTTCTCAAGTGGTAGCAGGTTCACCAAAAAGACAAAAAAAAATAGACATTCCTAGAAACCTGAACTTTTCTTATCCAATTATCCCTTAGTGAATGCTGTGATTGATTCCCAGTCCCTGCAGAAGACAGGTTTACTACTATATTAGGATTGTGCCTTTAACCTTAAAAAGTGGTAGATAATGGAAAATTTAGACTGTAATAATATTTTTGGTACATTAATAGTTTATAGTGATAAGGGAAAATAAGATGGGATAGGCAAAAGAGTTTAATAACAACTTTTCAGAATCTATTATTTTTTAACTATATGTATTGGGTGACATTATTTTCCATTACTTAAAATAGGTCTGTTTACTTATCTCTATGCAAAGATTTTTATTTCTAGAAATACTACTCACTGAGGTAGATACTGAAAAGTGAAAAGAAATGGACAGCTAAGTCAACATTCTAATAAAATTAATACTCTATGAAAAGTCCATTTAACTAATTACTTTCTGATTGTAGTAATAAAGGTAGGAGTACAAGTATGACAGAGAGCCCTAGGTTTTAGAACATAGGAAAGTAAATTAAACAAAGATTTAGAAACAGAAATCTACCTTGGATTTAACATCAGTTCAAACATTGCAGTAGGGGCCTTTTAGCAATGAGGTTTATTTGAAAATACTTTTTAAAGTTTAGAATAAAATTTTAGTCACTCATGTAAGTAATAAAATTATTAAATGTATGCTCTGTATCAGGCACAGTTTCAAGAGCATCTAAAGATATATCATGTAGTTCTTTGTCTAAGGGTGAACTCTTGAAAGTTTTCCGTTTTCCACGTTAGCATGCCAATAGATAATGCCATTGTTCTAGTCTTGTTTATGCAAACATTTCCAGAAGGGACTGTTTCATGGTATTCTTCCTATTAAAGTAGTCACATTCCCTCTTCTGTGAGGTTCCCTGAGCCATAAACATAGCACCTGTGTTGATGTATCCATTGAAGCTGGGCTCCACTGTGATCAGTTGATCTCTGCATTGTGTATAGTTATGGTTTTCTGTGATGGTTTCCACTTACTGTAAAGAGAGGCTTCTAATGAGTTCTGGGGGAGGAGAATTATCTCTCAGGGATAAGCCTCTTTATTGGTTGTCCAATACCATCTTGGAACCACTCGCATCAAAAAAGTTTACATTCTCTGGGTAGATACAAAAAGTTTCTGTTGAGAAACTAATGACCCAGAGGAACCCTGAAGAAATAATGGGCATCTGGGTGGAGCTCCGGGAGTCCAATTGGCGAGAAGGAGGAGGGTTTATGTGAGCTAGAGTTGTTGGGACCAGGGATGGATGGAATACAGGGACAAGTGGCCAAACAAATGGAAACACATGAACTGTGAACCAATGGCTGAGGGGCCCCCAACTAGATCAGGCCCTCTGAATGGGTGAGACAGTTGATTGGCTTGATCTGTTTGGGAGGCATCCAGGCAGTTGGACCGGGTCCTGTGCTCAGTGCATGAATTGGCTCTTTGAAACCTGGGCCTTAGTAGAGACCCTTGGCTCAGCCTGGGAGGAGGGGACTAGACCTGCCTGGGCTGAGTCCACCAGGTTGATCTCAATCCTCGGGGGAGTCTTTGCCCTGGAGGAGATGGAAATGGGGGGTCGGCCGGGGAGAGGGGGGCGGGGTGGCAGGAGGGGTAATGGGGTGATCTATGACTGATATGTAAAGTTGAATTATATTGTAAAATAAAATAAAATAAATTATAAAAAAGAAATAATGGGCATTATTAGTCTATCAAAAATAATATTTCTGCATATATATAAAATATTATGTTAGCCAAGTGAGAGGCAAGAACTTGTAGAAACATGAAAAGTTGCAAGTGGTCAATGCTAGTGGAATTGAAGGCATGTAGGAAAAATCAAAAAAGGACAAGTGATGAAGCGGGAAAGTCAAAGAAGGAGCTTTCCATAAAGAGCCTTTCAGATTAAGCAAAAGAGGTTGCTCTGTGTTAAGAAACAGTTCATGTCAGAAGAAGGTCAGAATTGGAAGGGGGAGATGCCTTCACTTAGAGTACAAGAGAGTTGAGTATCTGTGGAGCATCCAGTTTGCACACAGCAGAATATTGTCTGCAAGAGGACCCTGGGAACAGCTTGCTAAGACACAAGTGTGGATATACATGGTGAGCAAGACTTCATAAGATGAATAGATCTGACTTTTGGAATACACCATGTAAATACTAAATTTGACTAAGTGGAAATTTCACTTGTGGAAAATATAGAATTTTAATAAATGGAAAATTAAATCAAGAGGTCTGATATTAATGATCATATTAATATGATGAAATATTAATAGAGAAAGGATAACAAAACAAAAACAGTAAAAAAAAATAGAGATCCAAAGCTGCAAGAAAATTCAGAATGATGACATGGGACCAATTTAAAGAACTATAGAACTTTATCTTTTAATGTTGTGCCAATGGCAGGCAGGAGAAAGATTTAGATGTGTCATTGGGCTTCAGCAGAAATTAAGATTTTGTGGGTTTTGAAAACACTACAGAGGTGGAACTAAAACTTCAACACCGATAGTTAAATCCTAAACTAAACAGGAGATGACATGACAGTAATATCTTTTGGGGTCTCATTGTTTATTTTTGATATTTTAATTTTTATTTTAATATTATTTTATTTTAATATTTGTATTTTAATTGCAGAATTTGTTCTCTCTTCCCTTTCCTCCATCCAAACCCTCTTATTTTATCCCTCTCTGCTCTACTTCAAACCACTGCCTATTTTTTCAAGGGTTATTGAACGTACATATGCATTTGTGTATACATATATATTCCTAAATATAACCTGTTAAGTCCATATAATGTTACTTGTATGTATGTTTTCAGGGCTGAGCAGGGCACTGGACAATCGATTGGTGTGCTCTTCCTTGGGGATCATTACCTCTGCCACTCCCAGCTTTACTCAGTTGTCTGTAGTTATTTGTGTAGGGTTGAAGTCTCATGAGTTATCATGAGCTTTCCTCCATGTAGTATGGCATGTTTGTTGGCGTCATCCTTGTTTAGCTTATGTTTGGGAAGTCATGTTGGGGAGATATTACAGGTGTAGCTTCTGATATTATGAGGAGACACAATCTCACAGCAAAGTGCCTGATCTTCTGGTTCTTGTCATCTTTCCACCCACTCTTCTGCAATGTTCTCTCAGCCTTAGATGTGTGAATGCTTTGTAGATATAGCCATTGGGACTGGGTGCCACAGCTCTACATGGCGATTGGTTGTAGCTTTCTTTAGTGGTCTCCATCTGTTGCAAAAAAGTTTCCTTGGTGAGGGGTGAATACTGCATTTATATGTAAGCATTTGGGCAGATGTTTACAGATTGTTGTTGAAGATTATGCAGATTTAGTAAAGTGGTGGTTAGAGATTCCCCTCCAAAACACATAATTTCACTAGCACTGAGTAGTCAGCTAGGTTTCCAGTAGCATGTATGGTATCCCTCTTACTGAGTGGTCCTAAAGTCCAATTAGAAAGCAGTTGGTCACTGCCAAGGTATGTGTGCCACTGCTGTACCCATAGGTACATTGTGCCATGCTGGTCGTTGATGTGGTTCATAGGCATCATAGTTGAGTAGAACTATTACTTGCCTCCTTCCGTTGGAAGATTGCATGGTGCCCTCTGCTACCCTGAATGCTAGTCCTCATGGATGATGCAATTAAACCAGTTTCAGCTCAGGGCTTCTGGGCCCTGTTTCTGAAGTTCATGATGTCTTCAGCGATAGGGACTTACCTTCCACTTCTGGGGACAGGGATATCCAAGGCAATAGCAATAAGCTATATGTTTTGAGATTAGACAGCCCTTGCCAACAACACAAAAGGCGGCTTTCCATGTCTGGCTTGGGATTTTTGCTATGTGGTCTTTGACTCTTGGAGAACACCATCAGCACAGATGAGAAATTTTTCTTTAAAATATATATGTATATTTATGAACTGAATTATATGAATTATAGAGTTTTTAGGTAAACAGTTAATAGTATTATTCCTTGTGGATTTTTCAGCCATCCATGTTGCTATTTTATCTACCTCCTTCTGCATTTATCTACCTCCCCCTCTCTAAGGAACTCCCTATTTTCCTTTTCTACAATCAGATCACATGTATCTGCAAAAAAAATTGAGAAGAACCTGAAAAAAAGGCATATCTTATATATATCTAATTAGTAATAGTAAAATGTACTGTGGCTTTTAGGTATTTGAGAAGCAAATGACCACAATCAACTAATAAAAGTGTATAACAAAAGCACATGAGTATATTCCTTCCATCAGTATGTTGGACATAGCATTTTGTGACACTATAGATAAAATAGATATACCCTAACCATCTTTCAAGTGCAAATAACTCAGCTATCATCTCTGTTGCTTGTTTTCCAGGAGAAAAACATCTTATGCTTAAAGCAACATCCAGGTAATAGTATTGAAGAAAATTTATGTTCTTAGATATCTACATGCATCCAATATCCAGAATTTGTGTGAGACAATGTTTCTCTAGACACATTTGTAACTTCTGTCTACATAATGAATTAAAATCAACTACATCTGGAAATCCTTAAGGACAACAGATAATTCTTTACTTTGCTCTTTTTACAATAACATGAGTCCTTAAGAAAATCTCCACTGCTCATTTGTAAAATCCAGGCAATGGCAACACTTGTTGTGATGAAAACTTAGAAAGTAAATACAGGCTCATTTGTTGGCATCTATATCCACAGTCCTTTGCTAGACTTTCATAGCTGTGACTTTATAAAGCCTTAACTTCCCACAGGCAGGAATGAGAAACCACTCAGCAATAACAACCTTCATCCTTCTGGGACTAACAGATGACCCACAACTTCAAGTTCTGCTTTTTATCTTCCTATTTCTCACATACATGCTGAGTGTAACGGGAAACCTGACTATCATCATCCTCACCTTGGTGGATCCCCATCTTAAAACACCTATGTACTTTTTCCTTAGAAATTTTTCTTTCCTAGAAGTCTCCTTTACCACAGTCTGTATCCCTAGATTCCTATACAGTATATCAAGTGGAGACAATACCATTACCTATAATGCTTGTGCAAGTCAAATATTCTTTGTTATTCTCTTTGGAGCAACTGAGTTTTTTCTCTTAGCAGCTATGTCCTATGATCGTTATGTGGCTATTTGTAAACCCCTTCA
This sequence comes from Peromyscus nudipes, assembly GCA_902168325.1. Taxonomy (NCBI): domain Eukaryota; kingdom Metazoa; phylum Chordata; class Mammalia; order Rodentia; family Cricetidae; genus Peromyscus; species Peromyscus nudipes. The sequence goes on from CABHPH010148400.1 coordinate 32,364, forward strand.
TTATATGACCATCATGAACCCCAAGGTGTGTACCTTACTAGTTGTCTCATGTTGGGTGTCTGGTTTAATGATTATCGTCCCACCCCTTAGCTTGGGCCTCCAACTCGACTTCTGTGACTCCAATGCCATTGATCATTTCAGCTGTGATGCAGGTCCCCTTCTGAAGATCTCATGCTCAGACACATGGGTAATAGAACAGATGGTTATATTTGTGGCTGTCTTTGCACTCATTATTACCCTAATCTGTGTGATTCTATCCTACACATACATCATCAGAACAATTCTGAGATTCCCCTCTGCACAGCAAAGGAAAAAGGCCTTTTCCACCTGCTCATCTCACATGATTGTGGTTTCCATCACCTATGGGAGTTGCATCTTCATCTACATCAAGCCATCAGCTAAGGATGAAGTAGCCATAAATAAAGGTGTTTCCGTTCTCACTACTTCTGTTGCACCTCTCCTGAACCCTTT
>CABHPH010148401.1:0-21019 GCA_902168325.1 Peromyscus nudipes
CTCTTTGGGAATAGCAGACTCCCATCTTCCAATCAAGTGTCTGCCAGCTGCTCTCAGTCACTCCCACTGGGTGTGAATGTCAGCCCTGCCAACAGACACCTACAGCACGAAGACTCAGAACCGCATCTGCACCTGTGATGGCTAACCTTGATTGTCAACTTGCTAGTATCTAGAACTTCCTAAGAGTCAAACTTCTGGGCATGTCTCTCTCTCTGTGTGTGTGTGTGTGTGTGTGTGTGTGTGTGTGTGTGTATGTGTGTGTGTGTGTGGTGGAGGTGGTGGGGACATTCGAGATTAAATTCACTGAAGTGGGAAGATGAGCCCTAAATATGAATGGCACCATTCTAAGGGCTGGGGTCCCTGACTAGACAAAAGGGGGAAATCGAGCTGAGTACCAGTATTGCTTTTCCTCTGCTTCCTGACTGCGGGTGCTGTGTGACCTCAAACTTGTGTCAGGATGCCTCAAGTTGGAGCTCAAACAAATCCTTCCTCAAGTTGCTTTGGTCTGGCATTTTTGTCAAAGCAACAAGAAAGAGAACAGGTAGGTCCTCGGGAGCAGGTGAGTCTGCATGGGCTAGGACTTCAAATGAGGGAGGTGCTGAGAACATGGGCCAGGAGCTGGAAGCTGGAGAAGTCTCAGAAAGTAGGGGGGGGAGGGGCAGACGAAGCTGACTGGAGCCTGAAGTCTTTATAAAGGGACTCCTCTGCCATTGGTAGGGCAGGTTTAGCATTCCTTGCATCAAGAAATCACCCAGGTGAGTACATCTATTGACGTCAACCTTGTTCAGCTCATGTTCAGGCAGCCATGTTGGCGAGACTTCGTGGGTGTAGCTTCTCTGACATTTCTAGGAGACAGAGTCTCAGAGCAAACTTCCTGATCCTCTGGTTCTTATAATCTTTTCTACAATGTTCCCTGAGCTCTAGGTGCAGGAATGTTTTGTAGATGTATCCACTGGGACTGGGCTCCACAACTCTGGGTTTTGATCAGCTGGGATTTTTCTGTAGCGGTCTCTGTCTGGGGCAAAGAGACATTTCCTTGGTGAGGGTTGAGAATTACCCTTATCCGTAGGTGGCGTATGGATAAATATTTAGAGTGTAGTCAGGGATCATACTGGTTTAGTAAAGCGGTGGTTCTAGGTTCTTTTCCAACATGACTTCACTAGCCCCAGGTAGTTGGCGAGGTATCCAGTAGCAGCCTCGATTTCCCACTTGTTGAGCCGGACTTAATAGGTATGCTAATGTGGAAGGGGAAGACCATGAGGCCTCAACACTAGACAGAGACCCACAGGCAACTAAGGAATGCTGAAAGCTGGATAAATAGAGAAATAGTCTTCCCAGGGAAGAGCACACCAACTGGTTATTCAATACTCAGTGGTCAGCCTTGGAAACATACATACAAGTGACTTTCTATAGACTGAGCATAACTATATTATGATTTCAAAACTTACAATTAAAGAAAAGAATGAAATCATCCATGAGTTCAGTAAGAGCTCATCACCTGAAGGCACTGTTATCCAATGCCTTCTTTGGAGTGTGTATGTATCAGGAAATCTCTGCTTAAATGGAACAGGAGGGATGCAAATCTAAGTGTGAGTTTTAATTAGATTACAGTGTCTGGTAATGACTTGGCCAGCACCTTACCTGTAAACACCCAGCTGTGTAATGGCGGTAGGGACGATTTAGAGATCCCACTGCTCAAGACCTGGGGAGGCCAAGGCGAGGAAGGACCTCCAAGTGTGACCCAGAGGAGCAGTGTGGCCCTTGTGCTGGCACTCATTAGATACGGGGTCTGAGTTGCATGATCACAAGATCCCTGGGTGACAGGACCACGGAAAACAGGGTGAGAAGATCGTAACAGGCGGAGAATAGGAAGGGGTCGGATGGTATGCCGTCTTCTGGCCATGACATGGCCAATGTAATTGTAAAAACACACAGACGCTATGGCTGTCTGCACAAGAGCTGAACAAAGACAAGACAATCAGAGGAAGACGAATTGGGAAGGGAGCGTGGAGAGAAGGAGAGGAATGGGGAATAAGAGGGTGAAAATGTTCACAATTATTGTACGTGCATGTGCAAAGGTGTCAAACTTAAATCAAAAATATTACAAAAGAAACTACAGAACACGAAATGGATTTGATAATAACAATTTTCTTAAGCTCCCATATATAAAATTTATTACAAAGTTCCAGATACAATTAGTCCATATATACATATACACACACACATATATATGTTTTGTAATAAATTGGTCAATTATTTTTAAAAGATCACCCTGATTTACAAACCCTAAAGGTTAAGAAGTATTACCTCAGAAACTGCCTAACCCAGCCACTGTAGGATCACATGATTGCCAGGGTCTCCCACTCCCGAGTATCTCCTTTCTTGAGCTGGTAGCTGATCTGTAACTCTTCCATTTTTTTTTTCAAAATCTTTTTTTCCTCCTGACATTTTCTCTTTGTAGGGAAAAGTAAAAAAGAAACAAAATAGCCCGTCACCACTGATTTGAGGCCCCGAGGGAGAAAGAAAGATCAAAAGTCAACATCCGCGATTCTGCAAATAGAAAACGACATGTTTCCCAGGCAGGCTGGGAAGTGGCTCTGGTTGGCTTGGCTAGTCCTCTGTGGTCCCGTTTGAGGTGGCTGTGCTCAGTCTACAACCTTTAAAGGAAACACCAGAGTGGAGTGATTCAGCAGGTGTGCTCAGTCACCCCCCGAGAAGAACCTGGGGTGGGCCTGAAAGGGCCTGAGGGCCAGCAAGGTGGGCCAAGGGGGGACCCTGCTGATCCCTCGATAGTTTTCTGGCAAGGCAGGATCAGCTGGCACCCGGGTATAGGACACGTTGTACAGTTAATGCTCTGCCAGGTCTGAACTGGGCCTTCATCACCATCGCCTCACCCTTCATCTAGCTGAGGACTGGGTTTATCGAGGTTCCAGGAAACGCTTGAAGAGTGTTGAGCCTTCTTGCTAGTGTTCCCAACAGGTTGTTTCTCAGAGAGAAATCATTCTGGGGCAGGAATCGGGCAGCCAGCATGTCAAGGCAGAACCAGTCATGGTGGGCATGGTTACGGTGAGAAGGGATTCAGTCCAGACACTAAGGTCCCTCTGAAATCCTTGAGATGGAGACCTGGGGGGTTTCCTTCCCACGGCTCTCAGAAGAAGTAACAGAAGCAAAAATTGGCGCATGTCCCAACTGGCTCTAGTGAGGTCCTCCTGGACGTCTTCGAGAAGGACACTAGTCCCCTCGCGGGCTCTCTGACAGGATCCTGCAAGGCGGGCGGTGGGGTGGGCTTCACAGAAGAAGCCCAAACTCAGAGAGATGAGTAACCATGCCCAAGTTCTAGGAATTCATCCGCAGCAAAGAGCCTGGAGGGAGTCCAAGGTTAGTGATCTACCAGATGAATCTGCCTCAGTTCCCAGAAAATCCGAAAAGCACTCAATTGTAGTCCCAACTGGAATTAATTAGCCCTGTAACCTTAAGCAAAACCTTTGGTTTCCCGTGGTGGCTTGTTCATTTTGAAAAGTGAAAATATGAATAAGGTCCCCGGCACACAGCGAATGCCCCAGTGGACTCTAACTTTGTCTTCTTTGATGACCTCAATGCTAACGTGTACACTATGGAGGTTTAGGTCTGTGCCATTTGTTGCCCCTGGAAGAGACTGGCCTCCCTCAGGCCAGGACTGAGGTCTGGGACTGAAGGGTGTCTCCAACAGATTTCCTGAGTCTGTCGTTCACCTCAGAGTTTTGCTGTCCACCAAGTCCCTCACCGTCACACTTGGCCTCGGCTTCTCACACCTTATCCACTCAGCCCAAGGACGGCATCGAGACAGACTCACCTTGGCCCAGCTCTAGTTTACTCTTCCCTTCTCTGAATTCCAGCCAAGAACAAAAATCAGATGTACTGGCCTTGGGAACATCAGTTCCTCAGCACCTGGCAGGTCTCCCAGCTGGAGGGAGAGCAAACCCCTGTGAGAAGGTGCTGGGAAAACAGGCGGAGAGCAAAGGGCTCCTGAGCCATGCTAGAGGTCTTCTCCCTGGCTCTCCTGTTTAAAGAACATGGTTGAAGATCCAGAGGGGTCTTCAAGCAATTCAGCGATGAGCTGTGAGCTGCAGACCCTGGATGGAATGGGATGCCCAGACTCACACCTTCATGGCTGCAGAGTCTCACATGCTAACCAGCAACTGCTCACTTCTGACGTCATCCCAGTATAACAGAATCTGTGTCCTTATTGGCTTCAATGTCAAGTGTATAAATACACATTTCCTATAGCCATTCTTCCTAGATGGTTGGATTACGGTTTTTATATACCATAAAGAGCTAAATATTCACTGTGCTTAACCCAGTGAGTCTGTATTCCTGGTGTTCTATTCAGGGATATGGGCAAAGATATATTGGTGCTCAAATCTTTGCTACTTATGATAGCAAAAGACTGGAACTGCATAAATGTTTACCAGTAAAGGACAGTTCGGTAATGACATGCATTTATGATGGACAGTTATACCCCTTAGAAGTTATGCTTGTGATAAGTTTGATGACCAAGAACATATGAGTATGGATCATGTAAAGAGAAACAGTGGAATACTAATGTTTATATATTATACCTATAATACATAATAGAAAACATTCTTAAAAAAACTATAAATGTGAACTACACCTCTTGTGGATTATGTAATTGTAGCTTTTGCTTCTTTATTTTTATTTAATTTTTCTATTCACCATGATTTCCTCTCAGAAAAAAAAAATGTATTTGTTAAAAGAGGGAATCTATTTGTCTAAAATGGTACTCCTTAAACCGTATCCATCACGACGGGTCAGAGGGGACTCCATTGGCGTGCAGAAAGAGCTTTAGGGTTGGGGAGATAGCTCAGAAGTAGAATGTTTGCCTAGCATGTGGAAGGCCCTGAGTTTAAAAAAAAAAAATTCGACAGAAGGAGCCCCTGGGAAAAAAATAAGAGGCCAAAGCATTAGGTAGATTTAAAAATACAGCTTTAATCAGGGAGTAGTGGTGCACGCCTTTAATCTTAGCACTTGGGATACAGGGTCAGATGGATCTCTGTGAGTTGGAGGACAGCCTGGTCTACATAGTAGACAGCCAGAACTACATAGTGAAAACCTGTCTCAAAAACAAAACAAAACAAAACAAAACAAAAAAAACAAAACAAAATTACAGCTTCAGGGCCTAGGGGAATGTGCCAGGCAAGCATGAGGACCCTGTGGTGATATACAGTGTACCCTAACAAAATTTGCTTGAGGATCGGAGGACAGAACAAGTCACCAGATTAAACATAGATGCCAGGTAGTGGTGGCACACATCTTTAATCCCAGGATTTGGGAATCATACACTTTTAATCCCAGCACTAGAAAGGAAGTGATATGGCAGGGCAGAGAAATGTATATAAGGTGTGAGGAGACAGGAATTAAAGGTTTTTTTTCGGGCTGAAGAGTCCTAGAGGTGAGATGTGGCAGTGACTTGTTCCTTTGTCTTTCTGATCTTTCAGCAGTCACCCCAATATCTGGCTCCAGGATTTATATTATAAGGCCATTTAAGATTCGTGTTGCAGGACCCGAGTGTGGACTCCCAGCATCCACATAAAGAACTCAGGCTTGTAGGTGTGCTTCTAGAACTCCAGCATGGGGGTGGGCCAGGGGTGGGGGAGGGGCATGCAGATCTTTGAAGCATGTTGGCCAGGCAGCCTAGGCAAATCCATGAGCTGCAGGTTCAGTGAGAGACCCTGTCTCAAAAATAAAGGTGGAAAGCAACTGTGGAGAGAAACCTGATATCCATGCCAACATTGCCCTCTGGCTTCTGTGCGCACACATGTATGCTCATAGATACGCGCACATGCACACCGAAAGATAGAAATAAAGCTTTAGTGAGGTGTGGTGGTACGTGCCTGCAATCCTAATACTTACACTAAGACATGGGGATTTCTAGTTTGTGGCTAGCCTGAGCTACACAGCAGGACCCTGACTCAAAAAAAAAAAATCTAGTTTTTATCTTCTCCTTCTGCATCCAATTTTGCTTCATAACGAATCACCCCACAATCAAATGACTAAAAACAACAATTTGTTCAGTTAACTCTGGACCTGACTGAGCTATGCTTGACTCTTCTCTCCTGGCCACACATGTCTGGGGCCTCAGCTGGTCTGGTCTGAGGCCTCCCTCCACCTGGCCTCCCTTCTTTAGGCTTAGGGCCATGGCAACAGGGTTAGATTCTAAGAGTGATTCTGTGTTTCTTGAGTCCTGGGCTCAGCACTGGCAATGGGTCACTTTCTGCCCATTCCAAAGCAAGTCACAGGGTAGTTAGTCCCAAGTTCTAGATGTGAGAAATCGAGTCTTCTTGATGAGAGAGGCTCAAAGCATTTGAAGTGTGTAATATTCTTTATTTCTTATTCTCTCTCCCCCTACCGTGTGTGTGTGTGTGTGTGTGTGTGTGTGTGTGTGTGTGTGTGTGTACATATACATGCTCATGTGTGTGCCATGGCACAGAGGTCAGAGGACAGCTTTTGGAACTGGTTCTCTCCTTTACACTGTGTAAAGGGATCAACCTCAGGTCATCAGGCTTCACCTACTTGATGGGTGATCTCCCAGCCCTAAATTATATAATATTAGTGTTTAGTTGAAACTACTGTTTCCATGAAAGTAGACATTGAGGGGTTTCTATAAAATGTGATTTTTGTGGGATCTTGAAAAATATCTGGGATGATTTATATTAATAGTATTAGTTTTTGTTGTTGAACTCACTTTTTCCCCTTTTTGATCTTTCCAGGCCTGGTGAGTTAGCACTAGCATGTCACTTAAACTACTACATGAGTTTAAGTGACAATACATTGGTAAGATATTAATAGTACTCGGCACACACCAAACACAATCTAAGTGTCTGTTACTACTGTTATTTTGTTTTTGTTTTTTGAGTGATTGATTTTATTTTACATGTATGAGTGTTTTGCCTGCATGTATGCCTGTGTACCACATGCATACCTGGTGCTCACTGAGGTCAGAAGAGGACATAGGATTCTCAGGAACTGGAGTCATAATGGTCATAAGCCACCATGTGGGTGCTGGGAGTTGAACCAGGGTCCTCTGCAAAAACAAGGGCTCTTAACTGCAGAGCTATTTCTCCAGCCCCCATATTATTGGTATCTTTACATACTCTATAGTGAGCAGAAATCCTAAACCATGTTGGGAAGTGGAATGGGGGGGTGTATTTCTGCTACCTGTGAGAAAGCCACCCCAGGATTCTTGTTCCCGGTTTTGTTTGAAGAAGGCTGAGATGTCTATACAGTTGCTTGGCTCCATTCTCTTGTCACAGGGATGCAGGCCAGGTTCCTGCTGGGAAGAGGAGCTCATTCTCCAAGTGACTTATGTCTTCACGGAGACAGCCCTGGCACACCTGACAGCATCCATTTGTACCACGTCATTGCAGGCCCTCAGGGCAAAAGAAGCAGGAATTTGAACGGAGGGGGCCTTGAACTGACCACAGCCCACACCTGTGAGCTACTCTACGGTTTTGCTTTCCATGGATTCAGTCATCCATGGCTCACCATGACTTGAACACATCAAATGGAAAGTTCCAGAAAGAAATGTTTTGAATTACACACCATTCTGGCTAGCACGAGGAAATCTTGTGCTATCCAGCTCTGTCATGCCGAAAGTGTGCAGAATCTCCTTGTCTAATGTATCTGTCTCATACACCACCTGCCCATGAGTGGCTTGGAACCTTCTTGGTATCGGTGCTGATGTTCAAGCAATCCTTAATTTTCTAAACAATGACCCCAAGGGTCAAGTGTGGTGGTTCTGGCAATCCAGAGATGCCCTAGAGAAGTCACCAAATGTGTCCTTTATGCAAAATGTGGCAAGTTGTTGACTTAAAAAAATACGCTGGATGAAGTTGCTAAGATCTGTGATACAGATGAATCTTCTCACCATGAAATTTAAAGAAGATAAAAGAAATCCATGATAGTTTTGCTCTCACACCTCAAACTACAAACAGCATGACCACACTGCATGATAAACATTAAAAGGCATCCCACTACAGGGTTTGCTACAATTTGAAGCTTTGGGCATCCTAAGATTGTCTTAGAACATATTCCCTATGATAAATGGGGATGACTGTCTATTAGCTTGGCCTCATTCCTATGAAGGTCATCCTCAGAATCGTCGGTTAAGGCTGGGGATGAGGCCCAGTGTATAGAGCTGGCCGGGCTGTGTTCAGTCCCTAGCACCACAAGGGTCGGGGTAATAATGTTTAGTGGCTGTTTATTATGCTAAAGTCACTTAGCCAAAAACATGAAGGAATTTTTCCCCTGTATGGTCCCAGGTTCTGACTGGCCACAGAGAGACTTTGACACAGCCACCATGTTTAAGCTCTGAAGGTTGCCATAGGCCCAGGCATGCTGCGGCTCTTCTGTCTTGCCTGAGCCCACAGCCTTGGCGCTTAGTTACTTCTAATCCTGGGCCAGGTTGTACTGGGTCCTGTGAGTACCGACTAATCCTGCAGGTCACTGAAGGACAGTGAGACAAACAGGTGTTCAAATTGGTCTTCGGGATGCTAGTCTGTCTTCGTGGAGTCTCGTCTGTTCTTGCTTGTCCACTTCACACTCATCTTTCCTTCCCAACTCCTGACCCCGAAGACCTATGTGCCAAGCATAGAGACTGCCACAGTATGGAGATTGGTTAACACACTCTCATAATGGTGTGAGTCTGAATCACCCATAGGAGTTCTTTCTTTCTGATCAAAATGAGGGTCCAGTGACAGCGGGTGAGAAGAGATAGGTTTTCATTCCAAGATACTCTACAAAGCCCAGCTGTCTTCCATGACAGCACCCCAAACCCCCACCCTTTCAGTCTTGGACATTCCAAGTCACCTGTTCTGTAGGATAACTGTCCCAGTTTCTTTCAGATAAAGATAAAGGAAAAAAAGAAAGGATGTATCTTGCTACATTATAAACAGAACAATTGAATACAGTGTTTGGATCCTGTTAGACCCTGATTTGAATAAACCATCTCTCAAGAGCTAGTTTGAGACAATTCAGAGGTAAATGGCACAATGCCAGAGAATGAGTCGTCCTAGTCTCTTTGGCTGCTATCATGAAGTTCCAGTCTGAGTGACCAATAAATAACAGACAAATCCTTCTTACACTTCTGGAGGCCGGGAAGTCCACAGTCAAGTCGCCAGCAGAGTCAGCGCCTAGTAAGGGCCCGCCCACTTCCTGGTTCATGATGGCGCCTTCTGGCTTTATCTCTCCACATGTCTTTGGAATCTCTTTAATCAGGATACTGATGCTCCCTCATGACAACAGAGAGCTAACCACCTCTCCAAAGCTCTACTTCCTGACCCCATCACACCAATGATTAAGGTTTAACACATGAGAACTCTGAGGAACACAAACCTCTAGGCCATAGCTTGGAACAAAGGGGGCTTTTCCTTAGTAATGGATGGTGACAGTTCCCGTAGGGCTTGATCTATTTCTTCATAGGTGTGAACTGGCCATTCCCACAGCACTGTCTCTGATACGTGGTAGGGCTTTGGCATATACCTTTAAGCATTTCCAGCTGATTCTCTGCCTGAGAACACAGTAAAAAAGAAAAAAAGAAAAAGAAAAATGCTAAACCCTGATGCTCAGGGTAGCTCCTCCTCAGCATGAATTGCTTTGTGTGGACTCACACCCAGTGTCTACACCTGGTGTTTATACCTGATGTTTACACCCAGTGTCTATACCGAGTGTCTACACCTGGTGCCTTGGTTGTTTTCCTGTTGCTGTTATAAAAATACTTCAATGATTTAAGGGGAGAAAGCGATTAAGGGAGAAAGGTTTATTTGGGCTTACTGTTCTAGGGGTTCATTCCATCAAGGTGGGGACCATAACAGCTGGGGGGGGGGTGTGCATGGTGCAAAAGCAGGAAGGTGTCTAGTCATTGCTGCATCTGCAGTCAGGAAGCAGAGCAGGATGAATGTTGGTGCTCAGCTGACTTCCTTCTTTGTATGTAGACCAGGAACCATGCCTAGGGAATGATGTTGCCACTTTTAGGGTGAATTGTCCCGTTTCAATTCATCTAATCAAGAGAGTCCCTCACAGGCCAAAACAGAGGCTCATCTCCTAGGTGGTTCCAGACCCTTTCGAGTTGACACCTGGGAAGACAGGACCAGAAGGAAGCACTCTACAATCCAGCCAGACCTTTCCCTCTCCTGTTTGGAGACGGAGTAATTAAAGCCCAATAAGGTGAAGAACACGGGATGAAGAGCCAGAATTGGTGACATAGACTACACTGGGTGTCACAGGCAATGAAAGGAAGAGATTCTGATGAGGACCAGTGGAAGAAGGTATGGGGCAAAGGTGGGCTCTATAGTGGGCTCCAAAGATGACCAGGAGGAGGAAGAGAGGGTGGGGTACCATTATGGCGGTACAACAAAAATAAAACAAAAGTAGGGGACCTTGATGTCCCTGAAAGAGATGAAGAGAACCCAGGGGGGATGACTTGTCATACAGTTTGGGAGACTCAGGTAAAATATAAGCACAAAGGCCCCTGTGGCCCCCCCCCAAAAAAAAGAGCAAAACCAACAACAAGGCAAGCATTTTACTGACTGAACTATCTCTGCCCCTAACTCTTTAAACTCTATTTTGCTTTTCTGTGCCTGTAGACCATCCTTTGACCTTCAGAATGACACCAGCACCATAAAAACGAATATGTGGCTGCCTGGAAATAAATATTTTTGAGAGCTGCAAAAATATTTTTGTTTGGTGAACTTTCTTGTATTCTTAGTCTAAATAAGAATATTCACTCAAATATAAATTCGTGATGTTGTCTTGCTTTTAAATGTCAACTTAAAAAATAGAGGCACTAAAAAAAATGCTGCCTGTATTTATAAGGTACTATTTCTATGTTACTGTTTACAAATGCCCTGTCATTCATCAAATAAGTAATGACATGTGTCTGCCGTTCCAGTATCAAACAGAATAGCTCCGTGTTTGCCTCAGTGCCACAAGACAAAACAGAGCAATTTTATAGTCTGAGATTCCTCTGTGCTCCACAGTTTGGTCTTTTCCTAGATGTCCACCTTCAGGATCTTACAGTACGTAGCCCTTGCAAGGGTTTCTTTCCCTTTCTATACAGGTGCAATATTCCCGTGTCTTTTCAGGCACTAGCAGTTTGTATCTTTGGTGCTGAATAATATCCCAGTGTGTGCCTGAACCGGAGTTTATCCATGCACCTACTTAACCTGCTTGGTTGCTTCCAGGCTTTGACAATTACCAATAACGTTGTCATAAATACCTGCGTGCAAATTGGTACATGCTCGTGCACGTTCAAAGCACCTCGTGTTTAAGAAGATAAAAGGCAGTGGCGTGGATGCAGTGTTGTCGTGCCGTGTGAAATGAGAGATGTTCTCGTGACGGTGTGTGTGTGTGTGTGTGTGTGTGTGTGTGTGTGTGTGTTTGTGTGTGTGTGTGTGTGTTGTCTTCTGGTGTACTTGCTCACATGGGCACATGTGGAGGTTAGGATGTTTTCCCCAATCATTTCCCCATCTTAGTTTCCTTCAGACAGAATTTCTCACTGAATGTGGCTCATGAGTGTTATTCATCTGGGTTGACCAGCAAGCTGGAGCTCCAGGGATCTGCCTGTCTCTGCCCATCCCAGGGCTAGGGTTACAGGTGCACACCCCCATGCCCATGCCCAACTTTTTAAGTGGATGTTGGGGATCTGAACTCAGGGGGCCTCATGCTCACACAGCAAACAATTTGTCCAGTGAACCATCTCCTCTGCCTGCCTTGTGGTGCATTTTCTTGAACTCTGGAGATCACACATCTTACTGCTACTGAAGGAAAGACAGTCCAGGGCTCTGTTCCCTGAAGGAAGGGATTCCAGTCCCTTTCCCTCCCTGCCATCTCCAGCTTGGGGACCTTCCAAATCATCCCAGGACCACACTCCACTGCTCTCCTGGTGTTCTTTGTTCTTATTACAAGCATAAGACTGGGGATCCAGGTTCAACTCATCTTGTGTCCTCAGATCCTCACAAAACATTGCAACTGTTCAAAAAGGAGTATGTCAGACATGCGCAGGGAGGGGGGCTTTGGCTTTGCCATGGCAGACACTGAAACAGACTTCCTATCTCTATCTCAGCTAAATCACTTTGCCCTTTGGCGACTGCTCCCTTTGAGACTCAGAGTCTGCTGGCACGGGCTACAGAGAATATAATAACAGAATCTCCGATTGTTTCTCTTTATGTCCCAGCTTTAGTTATTTAATCTCGTCTGATAACTCTTTACTTCCATCTCTGTGTATTCGTCTCCAATGGTATTGCTTTCTCCACTCTTAGACAGACCCCTCGACAGCAGTGACTATGCCTGGTGCTAGTGTGGGCTGAGGAAATGCTCTCAACGAACAGTAGGACAGAGTGGTAGGAACTCAGAAGGCAGGGGAGTAGAATGTTGAGCCTGTTGATTCACTCTCTGAGCCCGGCAGGGGATCGCCTTGTTTCCCAAAGGAAGTGAACAGAGCCTTTTTTATCTGTCCTGTCCGATATCTGTGACAGGGCTAGAGATGAGAAACACAGAGCCTTGTTTAATCCCTACTCCCTGTCTTCACACAAGCATATGAATGCACTCGTACCAATCCCGCTGGCTCTGCTTTTGCTGTTGATTTTTTAAATCAACTTCTCTTCAGGATCCTCCATCTCAATCTCGAGTCCCGCTGAATAACTGGCATTAACAACCTCGTAAGTTTCTGTGTTTCTCTCCATTGATAAAGACGCTCATACAAAGGCATGTGAATGAACCTATGGGCTGTCATACTCAGCAATGGGAGTGTTATTGCTTTAGGCAAGAGGATCATAACATATATAGATCCTTTAAAAGCACAAGTGTCTTGCTTTTTCCAATCAATACCTGATGGAAATCCATCCAAGTCCATTGATGTAGCTCTAATTTAGACATTTTAATGGTTACACGATAATTCATAGAGTCACTGCTCTGTAATTTATCCAGCCATTCCCTGGCAGAGGGGCAATGCTTGATTTATTGGTCACTTGTTCTTGAGAAAGAGAGCTGCTGAGAATGCTCTGATCTCCCTGCCAAAGTACACTGTCCCCATTTTACCACTGTCCCCTCCCCTCCCGCCATCCAGGTGCTCACCAGAGCCTCCTGGTACTCAGAGTTCTGAGTTCTCCCATTGAGTCTAAATCCACATGGCTTTCAATATTTCATCTTAATGGGATCTAAGGCTTTTGAAAATAGAATCTAGGCTTTCTGGTCTGTTTCCCGAGGAGATGACTTTTTAACTTAATGGCATCAACCCCACTAATCCTGCCTGAAATCTAATCAACACATCAGACAAGGGAAGAGAGTTCTGTTTTAAGTAAAACGACAGAGCTTTTTTTTTACAAGATGTACCTCCTTTTGATCATAAGCTCAGAAACGAACCCTGATTATCTGCAAGGAACACTTTCCCAGAGTCTCCTTCCTTGAAGGGGTGGGCAGCAGAGTCAATGGCCCGGTGGGGGCAGGCGTACCCCTCCCAACGGAAACCGCTTTGCCTGGGGTCCTTCCCAGCCTCAGCTCCTCAGCAGCACCAACACAACAAACAACCTCCAAGTTTCTTATTATTCAAAGTTGGGTTTTTTGTTTGTTTAATGTAAAGCGAAGCAAAACACAGAGGCTGGAGGGATGGATCGGTAAGTAAAAGGTGTTTACTGCTCAAGCATGAGAATCTGAGTTTGGATCCACAGGACCCACATAAGACGCCTCGCGTGTGCTATGCTCTTATAATGCCAGTGCTGGAGGATAGAGACTAAGGATCCCCTGGGGCTCATCAGCCAGCAAACCTTGCCAGAATCAGTGAGCTTCAGATTCGGTGAGAGACCCTGTCTCAAAACAACAGCAGCAACAACCACAAAACAAAGAAACCAACCAACGAACGAAAACAAGGCAGAGTGCCATTGAGGAAGAACTATGATAGAATCTCTGGCTGAGCAAGCCACGAGGAGCAAGCTAGTAGGCAGCAAGCCTGTGAGCAGCACTCCTCCACGGCCTCTGCATCAGCCCCTGCTTCCAGGTTGCTGTCTGTTTGAGTTCCTGCCGTGGCTTCCCTCAGAGGATTCAGGATATGTATGCCAAGGTGTTTTTGGTCTTTGGCTGTGGTGTTTGATCACAGCAATAGTAACCCAAATGAAAACACTCAGGCTGCATAGTGACCCCCTGTATCAAAAATCAAGAAGAAGAAAATAGCATCTTTTGGCTTTTTACTGAGTTACGTGTACAGTAAAATGCACAAATCTCCACTCCCTACTCAAAAGAGATGAGTTTCATTATGCTGTACGTAGCATGTTAGTTCTTTTTTATTGTGGTGTGATATTTCATTGAATTAAAGTGCCCTTGCCAGTAGATCCAGTCTGATGAACACTGGGCTGTTGCCAGCTCTCAGGTATGAGCAAGTCTGAATTAAGTAACTGTGCACATTCCTTGTGGACTATTAAACTTCTTTCTCTTGAGTTTGTTATTCCCAGAGGTTGTACTGGTGGGCGATACATGAGGTACTTTGCTCTAATGGTCCTTCCTGGTGCATATCCAAGTAGCTGTACCAAGGGACACTTCCACTGCCCATTTTTGAGACTTCCAGTTTCTCCACGGCCTTGCCAACACTTGGTATTTTTAGTCGTTATGTTTAGACATTTTGGTGGGTAGTGTTCTACATCATTATGATATTAATTTGTATTTCCTCTTGGCGTCATTGAACCATACTACCCATGGTGCCTGCACCTCTCTCTCTTTCTCTTTCTCTCCCTCTCTCCCTCTATCCTTGGGACTTAAAGGCAATTAGTGGGCATCAGAGCAGAGACACTCCGAAAAGCTGCCAGCTGTTGACCGGCCGTCTCTGGGCAGTGCTGTTCCACCCTATTTTTTTGTTTGTTTTTGTTTGTTGTTTTTTGGAGACAGGGTTTCTCTGTGTAGTTTTGGTGCCTTTCCTGGATCTCGCTCTGTAGACCAGGCTGGCCTCAAACTCACAGAGATCCACTTGACTCTGCCTCCCAAGTGCTGGGATTAAAGGCGTGCGCCACCACCACCCGGCTCACCCTCTCTATTGAAAGTCTCAGAGGCAACCCCTGTGGACTCCCCTGGACTGCGGCTTGCTCACCATGTCTGGCTTTCGGTTCCAGGGAAATGTGAGTTCCTGTCCTGGCTTACCATTTATTAGCTGTGAGATTTTGGCCTGTTCACTTGTGGCCATTAATTCTGTATCACATGACCTGGGCTGTGGTGCCTGGTGTTTGGTTGGCAGCCCAAATGTTCCTGTGCAGGTATATTTTAGATGTGGTCAACATTTACGATTGGTAGACTTGGGAAATTACTCTCGGGTTTCAGCCAACCATTTGAAGGCCTTTAAGTCGAGCAAACACAGAGGTTCCTGGAGGAGGGATTCTCTTCAAGATTGTAACAGAATGAATGGGCAGGTGAGATGGCTCAGTGGGTTAAGGCACTTGCCACAGAACCCGATGACCTGAGTTCAGTCCCCAGAACTTGCATAAGACAGCCGATTCCTGAGAGCCGCCCTCTGACCTTAGCACGTACACCCACATGTACAAATAAACATAACAAAGTATTTTTTAAGCCAGGCAATGGTGGCTCATGCCTTTAATCCCAGCACTCGAGAGGCAGAGCCAGGCAGATCTGTGAGAGTTTGAGGCCAGCCTGGTCTACAGAGCGAGATCCAGGATAGGCACCAAAACTACACAGAGAAACCCTGTCTGGAAAAAAAATATTTTTTTTAAAAAAAAGAATGCAACATAAAAGCTCAGCTTTAGTCTCCAGCCTCTGTCCCTTGCATCAGAGTGAAGACTGCAACATTAACTCTCACCCAAATGTCCAGCCTCCTGGCCTGACCTGGGGGTTCCGGGCCTCCCAGCTCCCACCACCTTAAGAGCAGATTTGCTGGACTGTGTCTTTCTCCTGCTGATTCCGTCTTTCTGGGGACCCTGACCAACACACCGCTTCACCTTTCCAGCCTTATCTTGCTCCACTGTACAGTAGGAGGCAACTAAACAATATGGTCAAGCTGTGGTGAGGCTCAGAAACAGTGCTTGAAAACGTCTCCCTTATCACACATCCTGGCTCTTCTTTCCCTTCTCTCATCCTTTCCTCCCATGTCAAATAAGTTCTAGAAATTTCCCTGGAAAGATCAGAGTCTTCGTAGCTTCAGAAAGAGAAGGGAAGAAATGAAAAAGAACAAGCTGAGCAGGCAAATGCTGAGCTTCATGGGGATAAGCTGGTGTCACAAGACTAAGAGACAAGGTGAAGATGTACCATGGACCAGCACTGAACACTGCATGGTACACTCTGCACAGTACACACTGCACACCACACACTGCAACCTCACACTGCACACCACACTGCACAGCACACACTGCAACCTCATACTGCATACCACACTGCACACTGCACAGCACACACTGCAACCTCATACTGCATACCACACTGCACACCACACTGTGCACACTGCACAGCACACACTGCAACCTCACACTGCATATCACACTGCATGCATACGGCACAGCATATACTGCACAGCATATACTGCACAGTATACACTGCACAGTGCACACTGCACGGCACACTGCATAGCACACACTGCACAGCACACACTGCATACCACACTGCATGCATACTGCACAGCATATACTGCACAGCACACTGCACAGCATGCACTGCACAACACACACTGTAACCTCACACTGCATACCACACTGCACACCTCCCTGCACACTGCATACCTCACACTGAACATCCACACCACACTGAACACCACACACTGCACACTGAACACCTTACACTGCACAGCACACATTGAACACCTCACACTGCATTCTGAAAACTACACACTGAACACCTCCCAGAGCACACTGAATACTGAACACCACACACTGAACACTGCATACTACACACCACACACTGCACACTGAACAACTCACAGTGTGCAGTGAACACCAGACACTGAACACTGAACAGCACACACTGAACATTGGGCACCATTCACCACACACACCTAACACACCATAAACAAAAAAGAAAAAGAAAAATGGCTCTCATTCCAGAGCCCAGAGTCAGACATCTGACATCAGAGGGATTCTGTGTACTTGGTAATCATTTTGCCCAGTTCTGTGGTTTTCCACTTTGATATCCAGTGGACTTTTCCAAAAGAATGTTTAATATTTAGTGTGCTGGTTTGGATAGGGCTTGTTTACCCCCTGCCCCCACAGATTCATGTGTTAAAGGCTCAATGTCTGGGTAATACTGAGTATACTACTCAGTATTAGTATAGGTGAGTAGTCCTTAGCTCACGGGGGGCATCACCATTGTAAGGGATTGTGAGACTGGTTGTTTCCTCTCACTTTCTGTTAAGTGATATAAGCTTTTATAGAGTCAAATCTTTACCTTGATATCATGTGTCAGAGATACAGAGAGATAGAGATAGAGAGAGACAGAGAGACAGAGAGTCCTCACTGAAGTGAGCCAATACAGACCTCTCAAATATGAGCTGAATAAACCTATTTTCTTTATAAGTAGCCTGTGTCAGATCTAACTTATTTAACATTTATTATAATATAATAACTTATATTAACATTAGACTGGTGGAAAGCTAACAGCTACACCTAATAATGTCCATTGCTCCTCCTTATTTATAGGGTGAGATCCTCCTCCCCCATTTTGGGTTTGTTTTGTTTTGTTTTGTTTTGTTTTGTTTTGTTTTGGAAGGGGGGTGGGGAGTACAGAGCCTCTCTACATAGCCCTGGCTCTCCTGGAACTCACTCTGTAGACCAGGCTGGCCTTGAACTCACAGAGATCAGCCTGCTTTTGCCTCCATTGTGCTGGGATTACAGGTGCATGCCACCACACTCAGCTAAGGACCCCCCCACTCCCACCCCCACCTCCAGACTGCACTCAATTCTTCTCTGAGTACTGTTGGCTGAAGCCTGAATGAATACAACTTCTTCCTTCTCATATACTCAGGCCGGGAACAGAATAACATTGTGAGAGCAAAAAGCTACCGTGGTATTTCAGCGTCCACACCCTCCCCCAAGCTTCAACATCTTGGTTTTGGTGAGGAAAGGAAATACAGGGTGCAAACAAACTTAAATGCCCCATTTGTTAAAATCTATATAGTTCTTACCTATGGCAGTTTATTCACTTATTTACTTAGAAGAGTTAGGGATCGAACCCATGTCCTTGCACACACTAGGCAAGCATTCTGCCCTGGCTACATCCCAAGGCCTGTTTCGCTTCTGACTTGGACATAGGGTCTCACTCACTAAATTGCCAAGGCTAGCCTTGATCTTACTCTGTTGCCTGGGCAGGCTTTGAGTCCATTCCCCTGCCTCTGCTTCCCTAGATGGGATTATAGGCCCGTGCCACCAGCTGATCATTTCAAAATAGGTCTCAAAATGATTTGACTCCCCTTTGCGGAAGATGGACTGTGTCTCTCTCCTTAAGTGTGGCTCACAAACAGGACAAAGGTGATCCGATGTGACTTCCACATTAAGTCATGGACAGGATACAGTGTCTGCCTCGGTTTCTTTCCTGAGACCCTTGACCTCAGAACCCAGCCACACAGTTGGCTGTTTGTTGGAGTTCCGTCCCTTCAGCCCATGGCTGGCGTCCTTATAGATTTAAGAGTGGATGAGCTTGTAGATCAGCTGGTTCTTAACCTGTGGGTCTTGACCCCTTTCACAGGGGTCCCCTAAGACCATCAGAAAATACAGCTATTTACATTATGATTCGAAACAGTAGCAAAATTCCAGTTATGAAGTAGCAACAAAAATAATTTTCTGGTGTGGGGGGGTCACCACAGCATGAGGAACTGTATTAAAGGGTCACAGTGTTAGGAAGGTTGAGAACCATTGCTGTAGATCATTCCAGCTGCCAGCCTTTGCCTCTCTGCTCTAAGACCTAGACCTAGGAGAGTGGGGACAAGCCTTCCTGCCTGCGCTGTGCTCTGAATTCCTGGGCCATGGAAATCACAAACCATTATCGCTCTTGCTGGTAGCACAGAATTTTGTTGTGCAGTGTTTGTGAGCCCCTCCATTTTAGGGTTGTCTCACACACAGAGGCTCACGTGCCGGAAGATAAATGGCTGTATTATAGTTCTCATTCTTGGATACTCTACTAGAGAGAAAGCACACCGAGGCTCTTAACCCATGAACCTGAGCCCACTTGTCTACACCCATCAAGGTCTTGAATGTTGGGAGTCTGTCTCTAACTGGGCAGCCACGTTTGCCTTGGCTCCAACTGAGGCCCGTCTGAACACCTCAGATCAGAGCTTCATTTCTTAGTCCTGTTTACTGCTAGCCAAAACTGATTCCCTCTCAGCCCACTGGCACTCCCAGGAGGCTGTAGCTCAGAGCAACAGTGAGAGTCGAAACCCTGGCATAGTCTGGATATCTGTGCCTTCCCTGTTCACAAGCTGAAATCCCATCACTTGAGATGATAGCAGTCTGGAGGTGACTAGCTCCCCGTGAATCAGACAGATGGAGGACCAAGGGAGCTCTTTTACCTCTTCTACCATATGTGGATGCAGAAAGAAGGCAGCCATCTTCAACCCAGGGGAAAGCCCTCACCAGAACCTGGGCATGGGCCTGCCTCTAGTCCCAGACATCCTGGTCTCCAGAACTGTGACAAATAATTCATGTTGTTGATAAGCTATAATTCATGTTATTTTGTGAGAGCAACAGAAAGGAGCCAAGATGTCCTTGCAACATGAGCCTTGTGAGTCCCAGGCAGAGCCACACCAGCCTTGTGAGTCCCAGGCAGAAAGCCAGAAGCCAGGAAATGTTCCCTGGGTCCCTTGTCATGAGGTTATAAATTCAATACACCGGTCCCCACGCTATCTCCTCACTCTGCCACACACTTGTGTCAATGATAAGGGTCACCCACTCCAGAGTGATTTCTCTCTCCCTCAGTCCAGAGACTGCCAACTCTCTTTTGGGTGGGGCCTTGAAAATGTTCCCTCAGATGATGTCATGTCTCTTCTGGTCCTGGTTAAGCCTTGTACCACTTGCGAGGCACAGCACATGACCTTGCCCTTCCCAGGCTTTGTCTGCTCCCCAGCTCAGGATCCCTGTTAATCCTCAGTCTACGCTTGGGCTTCCCAGATGTTCAGTACCACAGTGACAGCTAAGTCCACCAGCTGGAAGCTGGCAATGGCCTTGAACCACACTGACCAGCTGACATAGAGTTCACAAGGAATCTTCGACACTTCCTCAGTCTAGTGACTCACACTTGCTGTCCACTCGGAACATCCAGTTCTTAACCACACTGTCCCCCAGAAATTATAATTCTAGTTGCCTCCTCCATCTCTGCAGTGTCTGCTCCGCTTTCCAGTGGTGTTCCAGGAAACTGGTGTATGCTGGGTCATCTCTCCCCTTTCAAGCCAGGATGAAAATGCAACATAGGCTCACATCCAGGTGTACCACTTTAGCTCAAGAGGTATTGGACACTGACTTTTGAGCTCCCAAATCCTTGACAGTAGTCACCCCATTGTAACACTGTAACAAAACATTGTAACATTGTAACAAAACCTCCAGCATGACAAAGATTTTGAGTGGTGTAAGGATTAATGAAATACAATATTGTTCTACCTCGTTTAATTTAATGGCTGCATCACGTACTATGGATGTTCCTTAATTTGTTTAACTAATCCCCTATTGAAGAACATTAAGGTAATTATTATTGTTATTAGATGAGCAGCTGAACCTTGGAAGTACACTCTTAAATGTTTTCTCTCCAAGGAACGTGAAGAAGCTGTTTCTTATCAAGCTAACCACACCCCCTTGGAGGTTATTTCACCCCAGCCTGAGACTCAGAGGCATCTTCCTGAGTCGTCAGCAGCAGGAGTGGGCCCTTGGGAATACAGTGGTGGGTTGACAGCAAAGTGGAGGGCAAATGTCTAAAATGCCCACCTATGACCAAGTAGTTAAACCTTTGTATTTTCCTGTTATACTCAGCCATGGACTTGTGTCTTCCCGGACACACCTGT
>CABHPH010148402.1:1320-22690 GCA_902168325.1 Peromyscus nudipes
TCACCCCTACCTCCACCCCCTCACACCACCACCACAACAACAAAGTAACAGCAATCAATAAACACTGCTCATTGATAACTCTCAATATCAATGGTCTCAACTTCTTCCCAAGGACACTTATTAACAGAATGGATATGAAAACAGGCTCCATTCTTCTGCTGCATCCAAGAAACACACCTTAACATCTAGGATAGATGTCACCTCAGGGTAAAAGGTTGGAAAAAGATATTCTAAGCAAATGGATTTAAGAAGCAAGCTGGTGTAGCCATTTTAATATTTGACAAAATAGACTTCAAACCAAAACTAATCGGAAGAGATAAGGAAAGATACTATTATACTCATTAAAGGAAAAATCTACCAAGAGGGAGACATTGAATTCTTAACATCTATGTACCAAATGCAAGGCATCCAATTTCATAAAAGAAACATTACTAAGCTAACCTTACATATTGACCCTCACACACTGATATTGGGAAACTTCAGTACCCTACTCTTACCAGAGATAGGTCATCCAGACAAAAACTGATCAGAGAAAATGCTAGAGATAACTGATATCATAAACCAAATGGACCTTACAAATATTGACAGAACATTTCATCCAAACACACAGAAAAAATATACCTTCTTCTCAGCTCATGGAGCTTTCTCCAATATTGACCACATACTTGGACATAAGCACACAACAGACACAAGAAAATCAAAATAACACCTTGTATCTTATTTGACCATCACAGACTGAAGCTGAATATCAACAACAGAAACAACAGAAAACTCATAAATGCATGGACTCTGAACAACTCATTAAAGACTTTCTAGAGCTGAATGAAAACACAACACACCTAAATGTATGGGACACAATGAATGTGGTTCTAAGAGGCAAGTTTATAGCACTAAATGCCTACATAAAAATAATTGGAGAGATCTCATACTAGTTTTAGCACACCAGAAAGCTCTAGACCAAAAAGAAGAAGCCCCACCCAAAAGGAGTAGATGTCAAGAAATAATCAATCTCAGGGTTGAAATCAATAAAACAGAAACAAACAAACAAACCCAACCAAACAAAAAAGAATACACAGAATCAATGAAACAAAGTTTTTAAAAATTTTTTTTATTTTTTTAGAAAATCAGTAAGATTGACAAAGCCTTATAGAAATTAACCCCTAGTGAAATAGAAGCAGCCATTAAAAGTTTCCTAACAACAACAACAACAACAACAACAAAAAGCCCAGGGCCAGATGGTTTTAGTGCAGAATTCCACCAAACTTTCAAAGAAGAGTTAATACCAATACTCAAATTATTTCATGAAATAGGAAGAGAAGGTCAATGCATTTTATAAGACCACAATTACACTGATACCCAAACCACATAAAGAACAGCCGGAATGGAGTCTTGTGTGAGGAGAATTCTGAGTTCTTGTGAGAAAACTCCAAGTAAGAAGACAATTGTCTAGTGGTCTCAGTTTTTTCAGAACATAGAATTGTTCTTGGAACATGTTTTTCTGCCCCTCCCAAATGTGGTCGATAAGAGTGGGTTTACTTCATTCATTCCAACAAGCTATTGTTATTTGTTTAAATGCCTCTATGGAAAAACATGTTTTGCCATGTGCAACCTGTCATTGTGACTACATACAGCTTGAATTCATGAGAACTTTACTCATATGACTTTTCTTAACTCTTAGAGTATAATTGTCCAATGCTCTGAATAAAGTTAGTTATTGCATGAGACTTTAGTCCGAGTCACTTTTGGGATTCGTTCTCCCAGGTTCCACCACCTTTAGGGTGGTAAACAAAGATCCAACAAAGAAAAAGAATTACAGACCAATTTCCCTTATGAACACAGATGCAAAAATCTCAATAAAATACTTGCAAACTGAAAACAAGAACACATGAAAAAGATGATTTTCAATGATCAAGTAGGTTTCATCCCAGATGTGCAGGGATGGTTCAATATACATAAACTGATAAATGTAACCCACCATATAAAGTGAAAGACAAAAGCCACATGATCATTTCATCAGATACAGAAAAGGCCCTTGTCAAAATCCACCATCCCTTCATAATAAACGTCCTGGAGAGATTAGGGATACAAGGGACATATCTCAACATAATAAAGGCAGTTTCCAGCAAGTGCACAGCCAACATCAATGGAGAGAAACTCAAAGCGATTCCACTAAAACAAAGAACAAGACAAGCTTGTTCACATTCTCCATACTTACTAAATATAGCACTTGATATAGTACTTAGCTAGAGAAATAAGACAACCGAAGGAGCTCAAGGGGGATACAAACTGGAAAGGAAGAAGTCAAAGCATCTTCATTTGCAGATGATATGGGAGTGTACACAAGTGACCATAAAGATTCTACCATGAAACTCCTACAGCCAATAAACACCTTCAGCAAAGTGGCTGGCTACAAAATTAACTCATAGAAATCAGTAGCTCTCCTATGTACAAATGACAAATAGACTGAGAAAGAAATCAGGAAAACAATGCCTCGAAAATATCAGATATCTTTGGTAATGCTAACCAAGCAAGTGAAAGACTTGTATGGTAAAAAGGTTAAGAAGAAAGAAATTGAAGACGATGGAAAGACCTCCCATGCTCATGGATTGATAGGATTAATACAGTGAGAATGAATGTTCTACCAAAAGCAAACTACAGATTCAATGCAATCTCCATCAAAATTCCAACACAATTCTTCACAGATCTTGAAAGGAACATTCTCAAATTTTCAGCTTCATATGGAAACACAAAAAACCCAGGATAGAAAAAAAAAGAAAAGGAAAGAAAAAGAAAAGAAAAATCCTGAATAATAAAATAACTGCTAGAGGTATCATCATCTCTGACCTCAAATTGTACTATAGAGCCATAGTAAAAAAAACAACATTGTGTTGGCACAAAACAGACACATTGATCAAAAAAATCATATTGAAGATCGAGGTATAAACCCACACACCAAAGACACCTGATTTTTGAAGAAAAAAAAAAGCCAGAAATACACAATGGAAAAAAGAAACCATCTTCAATAAATGGTGCTGGATGGCTGTATGTAGAAAAATCCAAATAGACCCACATCTATCACCCCACACAAAACTCAACTCCAAGTGGATTGAAGACCTCAACATAGAAACAGATACACTGAACATGATAGAAGAGAAAGTAGGGAATAGCCTTGACCTCATTGACACAGGAAAAGACTTTCTGAACAGAACACCAATAGGGCATGTACTAAGAACAATAATTAATAAATGGGATCTCTGGGGCTGGAGAGATGGCTCAGATGTTGAGAGCACTGTCTGCTCTTCCAGAGGACCTGGGTTCAATTCCAAGAACCCACAAGGCTGTTGCTTGTTTTTGCTCTTTTGGGAGGCCCACCATCCAGCTCTCAAATAAATCTCACAAGGAGGCTTATTCTTAATTATAAATTATAATTATAAAATATACCTGGCCTTAGCTTGGCTTATTTCTAGACAGCTTTTCTTAAATTATCCCATCTATCTTTTGCCTCTGGACTTTTCCTTTTCTATTCTTGTTTACCTTTCCTTGTTTCTTACTCCATGGCCTGTTGTATAGCTGGGTGGCTGGCCCTTAGAGTCCTCCTCCGGTTACTTTCTTTTTTCCTCCTAGATTTCTCCTTCTATATATTCTCTCTGCATGCCAGCTCCACCTATTCTTTCTCCTGCCTTGCTATTGACCATTTAGTTCTTTATTAGATCATCAGGTGTTTTACACAGGCACAGTAACACAGCTTCACAGAGTTAAACAAATGCAACATAAGCAAAAGTAACACACCTTAAAGTAATATTCCCCAACAGGTAGCAGCGCACACCTGTCTGTAACCACAGTTCCAGAGCTTCTGACACCCTCATGTGGATGTGCATGCAGGCAAAACACCAATGAACATAAAATAAAAACAAATTATTAATAAATAAAACCTCATGAAACTGAAAAGATTCTGCATGACAAAGGACACCATCATTAGGACAAAGAAGCATTCTACAGAATGGGAAAGCATTTTACCAACTGATCGAGGATTAATATCCAAAATATATGAAGAGCTAAAAATAAACTAGATATCAAGAAAACAAATAACCCTATTAAAATTGGAGTGCATCTCTAAACAGAGAATTCTCAAAAGAAGAATCTCAAATGGCTGAGAAACACTTAAAGAAATGTTCAACATCCTTAGTCATCAGTTGAAATGCAAACCAAAACTACTTTGAGATTTCATCTGTACCATTCAGAATGGTCTAAGCCAGTAAAACACAGGACAGCTCATTCTGTGGAGGAATGAGGGGAACACTCATCATTGCTGGTGAGACTGCAAATTTGTGCAATCAATCTGGAATCAGTGTGGCAGTTCCTCAGGAAGCTGGGAATTAAGATCCAGCCATTCTGTTCTTGGCCATATACCCAAAGGATGTTTCACCCTAACACAGAGCCACTTGCTCAAGCATGTTTCTTGCTGTTCTCTTCTTAATAGCCAGAAGTTGGAAACAACCTAGATGTCCCTCATGAGACAAATGAATAAAGAAAATGTGGTACATTTATACAATGGAATTTTACCCAGATGCTAAAAAATGAAATCATGAAATTCACAGGGAAATGGATGAAATTAGAAAAAAGTCATCCTAAGTAAGGTAACCCGGACACAGAAAGACAAATATGGTATATATTAACTTATATGTGGATATTAGCTATTAAGTCAGTGATAAGCAGTCTATAATCCTTAGAACCACAGAAGTTTGGTATAGAGTAAAGGTTTGGAGGGGAGGCAGATAAATGTCCCTAGGAAAGGAAAATTGGATAGTTATTGATGGGGAGGGGTGGAATGGAAGATCAAGTGTGGAGGGGAGGAAAGAGGAGGACAAGGGAGTGAATATGGGGAGAGACAGCTAAAATTAAAGGGCATTTGAGAGGTAGTATGGAAACAATATAGTTGAAGCTTTATATATAATATGTATTAATATATTAATTACTTAAAATATTACTATATATTGTATATAAAAACGTATATTAAGGCTATCTAAATAAAATCACAAAATAATGAGGGAGACAGAGCCCCAGCTGGACATCTCTTGTCACTAAATGAAGCTTCCAGTACTGGGAATGGGTTATAGCTAATGGATGAGTTGTTGGCCAAAGGAGTCCCATAGGAACCCCCAAACAACCCAGGCTGTTGCCAAGGCTGTAGGTTGTTCTCCACAAACTTACAGTAGGCTCTATTGTTGAAGACAACACTTACACAATCATTGAATATGGAGAAGTCAAGCTGGTGCCCGTATAGTCTTCACCTCTATGTTCTAGTACCTTTGGCACAGGAAGGTACTCTGCATGCTACCAAAGGAGAAATGTACACACTAACCAAGCTACAAAGCCTTTGCTCTACAATGGTGTCCTGCCTACAAGATACACTAGTGTGACAGTGGCACTAAGCTTGTGGGAGTCACCAACCACTATCTGATTTGACTTAAGGCCACTCCATGAGATGGAACCCATACCTGATGCTGCTTGGACTAAACACTTGAGACTAGATAGCCCAGGGACCTAGGGTAAAGCTGAACACTGTTGTTCTGCTAAAGGAATGTAGCAGTAAAGTGACTCCTAATGACATTCTGCTCTACTCATGTATCATTGCATTTCCCAGTCATCATCGGAGAAGCTTCCTCCTGCAGCAGATGGGAACAAGCACAGAGACCCACAGCCAGACAATATGCAGAGAGTGAGACCTTGAACTTTCAGTCCTAAACTGGGTGTCTACATCAAAACCCTCCCCTCAGGGCTCAGGGAACCCTGAAGAAGAGGGGGCAGAGGGAGTGTAAGAATCAGAGGGGACAGAGGCCTTCGAAATGCAACAGGACCAATGCACATATCAACTCACAGACTGAGGAAGCATGCAAAGGAACTGTGCAGGTCTGTACCAGATAGGGTCCTAGAGCAGAAAGGAGAAGTGGACACAAGCCCTCATCCCTAACCAGAAAGCTAGCTCCAATTAATAACCACTTACAAATGAAAATTTAGTTTTCTCCAAAGGAATCTCACTAGGGAAACAAACTACTTTTAAGGGTAGGCTGCATGCCCAGCTGTAGATGACCAACAGGAAATGAACTCAAGGGTGTATTTGGAGGGTCCTTGTCTTGTAATGTCATGTCAGGGCTTCTTCTGCTTTAAAATTTTTATCTATCTGTCTGTCTGTCTGTCTGTCTATCTATCTATCTATCTATCTATCTATCTATCTATCTATCTATCTATCTATCCATCTACCTACCTACCTACCTATCTATCCTTACCCCACAGTCCTTTGTGTATACATTATAGCTTCTGGTTTTGTGTTTTCATGGGGTTCCTGAGTATTCAAAAGCATGGTTCTTTTTGTCTATGTCTGTTTCTTGAGCTCTTTTCCTTCTGTTGGTTTGTTTTGTCCTATTCTGATGTGTTTGTTTTATATTATTTTATTTTATTGTTATCCCACAGAAGTCTGTTTGTTTTCTAATGAGAGACAGAAAGGGGTGGATCTGGATGGGAGGGGAGAGGGAGGAAATGGGAGAGTAGGCGGAAACCACCATTAGGATATATTAAAAATCTGGCCAGGCGGTGGTAGTGCATGCCTTTAATCCCAGCACTTGGGAGGCAGAGGCAGGCGGATCTCTGTGAGTTCAAGGCCAGCCTGGTCTACAGAGTGAGTTCCAGGAAAGGTGCAAAACTACACAGAGAAACCCTGCTTCGAAAAACAAAAACAAAAACAAACAAACAAAAATCTGTGTTTGTTTTTGTTTTGTTATGTTTTTTGTTTTTTCGAGACAGGGTTTTTGTATGTAACAGGGAAAAAAATCTATTTTCAAGAAAAGAAAAAAATATTCTCTCTTCCTCCTCCTCTGAGTTCAGAAAAATGTCATTTTGCTCACTTTCCCCATAGCCCTCGGAGTGAAGAATGTCTGAATAAATTGTGTAGCCCTACACACTGAAGGAAGGGCAGCAGCACTTACCTGCTAAGTACCAAGGAACCATCACCAAGGAGTCGGGACTGAGGAACCAGCACCGAGAAGCCGTCACTGAGGAACTGGTGGCTGTTTCCTCATGCACAGTACTTTGCTACTTTCTCTCAGGTAAATTAAGCATAAGTGGGTTGCGAGCCCTCAATTCTAGCAGTTAATATCAGAAACACGTGCAGCAATCTGATTTTTAGTCATACTGATATTAAATAGAAATGACACTTTAAAATACACATTTCTAGACTGAGCACTCAGAAAAGAGTGAGGGATGCAGTTCCTTAGATCATGCTGTTCATAAGGTTCTGTGTAAAGCCACAAAGAACAGCAGGTACTGTAGCAAAAAGCTCTAACAATGGTGTCAATGCAAAGCATTTGCTAAGTGTTTTTCTTTTTTCTATAAGCATCATTGCAGACCTACTAAGAACCAGGCAGAGTTGTATAAGAAACTGGTTAAATAAGAAACACACAACATGTTCCTGTGTTCTGAGTGTTAAGGAGAAATAAAGCAAAGAAGGGAGATTGGCAGAAAAGAACCCCTGGAAAGGGTGGAATCTGATAGGCTGTATGAAAATGGGTGGCTGAAAGAAGGCTTCAGGAGGTGCATTCCTAGGAAAGCAGTAGCAGGTGCAAAGGCCCTGAGTTGCAAGTGTGCTGGGTGTGATGCAGGAAGAGGTAGATGCCAGCAAGAGGATGAGAAAGATGCTTTCTTTGAGGTCTAGAGCCAAGCTGGCCCCTTGGCTCACCTATGGTGACGTCTGATCAGGCTCGTCCAATATCTCTGATAAGTCTCAGAAATGACTGGTTGATGCCCAGGCATGACACAAACCTTTATTCTCACACTTGGAAGCTGGAAGCTGGAGGTAGGAGAGTCAGGAGTTCTAGACCAGCTTTAGCTATATAGCAAGTTCAAAGCCAGCCTGGACTACTTGAGACCGCATCTCAAAAAATCAAGTATATGTGGTGTGTGTGTGTGTGTGTGTGTGTGTGTGTGTGTGTGTGTTTGTGTTTGTGTAGAGAGAGAGACAGAGACAGAGACAGAGATAGACAGTAGGTAGACAGATAGACACAGACAGACAGATAGAAAAATGGATGGATGATAGGTAGAAAGATAGAATATGAGGTGAACTGTTTGCCTCCTCACCCCCAGCTACCTAGTCACAGGCAAACTGCTCCTTTACTGAGGACAAATAAGGTCAACTGTGGAGTTGCATCCTGTCTGTCTGTCCTTGAAAACCAGGGAAAGCCCACCCTGATACATGCCTCCATCTTCAGATCTGGACGGCTCTCCCTGTTGTGTAGGGAGGATGAAGTCAATTATCTTCTTCCATCCAGTTTGGTCTTTGAAAAGGTACTGGATGTACTAGAAACCCCTCTGGAGATCCCTCCCCTCTTCATAACACATATTTGCCAATAAACTCTCTCAAGTTTAAAAGTAATTCTCTAGGGTTAAAATCACCTTCCCACAGGCTTGAAGAATGGAGAGGGTTGCAATGTAAATTTAATTACGACTTCCTACACTGGTACTCTGAGAATTAAGCTGGGGATTAGAGGAAATAGCTCACCACTAACATCTCTGGGCAGCACTGACTGCTGACAAGCGTCTCCTGGGTTTTGTCAGCTAGCATCCCTGGCTCAATAAATAACCCGTTAAGTTTATAATTAGCTTGCATTCTTTTATTGGGATATTTTACTATGTTGGTCTTAAGTAAATTATAGCTACATTTTATCAATATCAATAATATAAAATGTTTAACCACTAAAAGCAAATATTCCTACCCATCTTGCTCCCAATATATATGTATAATAGTTACCATCTGAAATTACTCACTTTATTTAATCAAAGCTTTTTTTTTTTAAATAGTCTCATTATATATCCTAGACTGTCCTTGAACTTGTGACCCCCAGCCTCGGCCTCCCAAGTGTTGGGACTGCCAACATGAGCCACCATGCCTGGCCAATCAGAACTCTACGAAACGTTCAGTTGTGCTTGAAATGAAGAAGGTGATTGCCAATCATCCATACTTTAGCGTGAGTCAGACCCTGTAGATTTCTTTTCTTTCATTTGGAATTCCAATTTTCAATGTGGAAATGGGACTTTGTAACAGAGTTGTGTGTCAAGGGGGAGATGAGGACAATTTGAGAGAGTTCAGGTGTGGGGGCAGCTGCTGTTGTGGAGTCAAAGCACTGGGTACTCAGGAAATAGCATATGTAAGCCACGTGCTCAAAGAGCTGAGATGTACATCAAAGGTTGACGAGACTCTTCAGAATGCTCCCGTCCTGGTACCTAGAGCTCTCAAGGGTTGTGAAATAACTAGAGGGAGAAATAGATGTCTGGAAAGGTCCACTCAAAGCTGGACTTGAGATAGATGGGGCTGTAAGAACTCTGCTCAGAAGACATGACTGGAGGCATGTAGAGTAGAGCAGGCTCCTGGCATGGAGATTCCCCTGGCCACCCGTTTCTCTAACACTGGGGAGCTCCAGGACAGGTGAAGCCTGTAGAAGTGTTTAGAAGTTGTCATTTAGGCCATCTATTAATTGTTAATGCATACACTCCTGGGGGGTGGAGGCAGGAGGGTCAAGAGTTCTAGCTCATCCTTTGCTACATAGTGAATTTTGAACTTGCCTGGGATACAAAAACAATTTACCCTAACCAATATATTGTAACACATAAAAGTACCTGGGAGACTAGGCTCAGATTTAGAATTCTAACACTCCTTGGAGTTCCCTAGAGAGCACGGTGCTGCTGGCAGGAAGATCTAATTCCATTCATCTTGTAGACTGCTCCTTTCTATCCTCACTTCTGCACCCTGGGGCTTTGTGAGCATACACGTGGATACCCACAATCCCCTACTACATGGGCAAGTTCTACCTAGATTCCCCCTTAGGCTTCTGAGTGTGCATACTGGTGGCAGAGTCTGCCCTTGGGGAAAGCTGATGGGAAAAGGCTTTTGTGAGCTAGGAAATCTGGCTGAGGTCATTTGAGGAGAGAATCCTAGGGTCCAAGTGCCTGGATCATCACCTAGAACAGCAGCTGGGGGAACTCAGGTAGACAAGATCCATTGACCCCTTGATACAGAGGGAGAGCATGCAGCTTGGGATGTGTCTAGAGATTGACCTCTCCAACAGGGTTGGGCGGGGCACCGCTTACTTGACTTTGGAGACTCAGTCCACATCTAGAGGTAATGACAATGTGTTTGCGTATACCCATGATGCTTTTCTCATTGCTATGGCAAAATACTCAACATGAGCCATGTGAAGAAGGAAGGGCTTGTTTTGACTCTCAGTTGGAGGGTGCAGTCTGTCATGATGGGGAGGCATGACAGGAAAAGCATGACGCAGCCAGTTACATCGTATCTACAGTTAGGAAAAGAGAGATGAATTCCAGTGCTCAGCTCCCTTTCTGTTATTCAGCCCATGTGATAGTCCTGCCCACATTCAGGGTCTCTGCCCTGCTCCCTTAAACCTATGTAGAACCTTACTTCTAGACACACCCAGAGCTTTGTCTCTTAGGTGTTTCTACATCCAGTCAAGTTGAGAATAGGGAAGTCAACCTGCTAAAGGGTCATTCACCCGAAGACTTGACGTTTCAGAGAAACTTTCACTGTTTGTTTAAAAGATCAGAAGAAAGGAAAAAGTTTGTTTGTTCAGGCCAATGTTGAGGAATATTCTTACAACAGGGAATTGCTTAAACATCCACTCTAACAATGACACAGACATTTCTGAAGTATTCAATGAGTTTAATTTGCTAAATAGTAATTACCTCTGACTTGAATAGGAGATATTTAAAGACGTGAGCATAACAGGCCTGTTTGTATGCAGTATAATTTAGTAATGAGTAATTGAGTGTTCTTGAACACTGATGCAGACAGAGGGAACTTAGGAAGAATATGCTTCTTAGAAAGAAAAATCTTTTTCAGAGGAAAAACTGTAGAGGACCAATCCTTCAAGAACCTTCCACGGCCAAAGAAAAACCTCAATTCCATCATAAATGTCAGCATACTGTTCTTTGCCTAGCCACAACTATAAGTTTACCGACATGAGTAAAGGTGGGCAGCCTCCGCAGCTCTACGGATAGGGTTTTATTGCCAGGTAGGAAGGACTTGTCTTTCTGGTGTTCCAGGGAGAACATTTGGTCGGAAACTCTGCTGACTCCTACATGAAGCTGGGGCAGTTTCTGAATTGTCCTCACCAGAGCTGAGAAAACATCTAGTCTTGCCCCAAATTCTGGTTTCTACATCCATTGGTGCAGGCCCAGAGGGCAGATTCCTGACTTTCGGTAGTGCAGTCCCGAAAGATCGTGTGATGACGCACGCCATGTGTCTCCTGTGTACAATAACTGTTCTTAGAGTGTGGGAAGCAAAGAGCGTAATTTGACTTGCACTTCAGCTAATCGTCTCATTGTCTCCTTTGGGGATGGCATGCTGGCAGCGTCACGAGTGCTTCGGGATCCGCTGGCACGTGTGCACAGCTGGGCCTTTGTTCATCCACAGAGTGTGTTATTTATGTATGCCTTTGTCCGCTTCTCATTGTTAGTCGCAGCAAACATGGGATTTTGCAGAAGAGAAAGAAGCTTGCCCTGCAGTCTTCAGTCTTCCAGTCTTTTCCAGAAAAGGCTTAAGTATGTCAGAGCAGAAGGTCCACATTTCTGCTCTGGTTTCTCTAAAGATACATGGACAGCTGCCTTTCTAGACCTTTGCCACCTCTGTCTGAAGCCCTGCTTCCCACCCTCTGAGCACAAGTCCATGCCTGTGTCCTGGGCTCTGTTCTTGACCAGTCCGGTCTGATGCAGGATGACCATCAATAACATCCTCCTCTTCTCTCTTCCAGATGTTGGAACAAAGGCATGCCCAGCTTGAGCTCTGCAGGTCCTGCTGCCTTTGTAGGGTTCTTTGCTGTCGTTCTCTCTCGTGCTTGTGTTTACTTCATGAATCACTGCCAGTTAGAGCTAGGCCCATAAGTGCAAGAGGCTTGTCCCTTGGACCCAGGTACTCCAGATCCATATCATCATAGGAAGTGGCCTAGTCTTTGGGATTGTATTTCTCTTTGTTCTAATGTGCTACTGATCAGTGAATTTGCTTACATGATCTATGCTTCCCTCTTTCTCCTCAATTCAAATCCATTCATTTTTCTAGGCTTAGTCTTCTGAGTGCTTGCTGGATGCTTGGATCTTGGGACCATATCTAAAACACCAGATCAAGGGCTTGCCTTGTGTAGACTAATTTCTTACTAAGTAAGTATTAAATGTTTGGACTTGAACTTTCAAAAACCACTTGAATTCCAAGCTTTGGGGTCCAGTTCCCTGCTGCATAGCCAGGCACAGACGTGGGCAATGAGTACTCTTTCAGAGCTCTGTACCTGGGACCTGCTTCCCAGGCTTTCTCCACCCAATGAGAGCAATCCAGCGTAGCATCCCTCCCTGGACCCTTCCCTCCTCAGACTGAGATCAGTGAATATGTCCTGTGCTAGGTCATAACATTAATATGCCTGGCTCACAGGAGTTTGCAAATTATATTTTGTGTATATAGAAAGGGGATGGCAGAGGAGAAGAGAGAGAATTTGCCACGTGAACAGAGCATATGTGTTACTCGGCATAGGATTTGCTGATGGTTTAGATTTGGAACTGACTGTGATGGACAAAGAAAACATCCTCACCAGACAGAAAGGCTGTTTTAGGTAGGTTGAATAACTCTCTGGAAATGATAGGAACTGATCTCAGACCCCCACGTAGTAAGGTAGAAAAGGCTTAGGAGAGGGATGCACCCTGAAGGTCCTGAGAACAGGGATGGCGGCTTGCTCATTGTGTCTTTAGGCCCAGCACCATGTCTGAATATGGACAGCATTTGGAATGTATTTATTTTATCTTTGGAGACAGGCTCTCTCTACATAGCCCTGGCTGTCCTGGAACTCATGATGTAGACCAGGTTGCCCTCAAACTCACAGGTAGCACCTTTCTCCTGCCTCCTGAGTGCTGGGATTAAAGGCATATACCACCGCATCCAACATTGATTTCTTTTTCACCGAATGAAAGCTAAATGAAGCCTCCACATGGGAGTCCTTTATATTAAGGCACTTCCTGGTGGGAAAACAGCATATGCATGCAGAAGTCATCCTCCTGGTGTCTTCCTCTGGTTGGCAGCAAGCTGACCTATGCCTTTCTAAAGATACGTCTTGTTTCCATTACGGAAGAAGGATTCCACTTCTCTTCCAGAGGAGGATTTCATCTCCTGGGCCTGTACAAGTGCCCCCATGAGAACCTGTCAAGTCAGCCCTAGCTGCAGCTTTTGATAAATACCGCCAAATACAATTACTATTCTTGATGTCTGCATGTCTGAGGAGTTGTATAGAGCAGAGTGGGGAGGTCAGAAGCATGGGGAATAAATTGCACTTGGTTTTGGGGTGCTGGCATACTGACTGGGGTAGAATCATGCAGACTGCTCTTGTGTGGTACCACGGTCCCCCACCTGCTGAGTCGCCTGTACCTTCTTGTGCCTAAATACTTACTCAAGGCAGAAAGATGGAGTATCTATAACCGAGTAACTAAAAGAGCAGAATTGGTTTTCAGTGCATGTGCTGGACAACTTGAGAAGGGTGGGAATAGGAAGAGGGACGGCCCTATGATCTACTTCTTCTCTGAGTGACAAAAGTCCTCCATGGCTTGTGGGCGTTTCCCTTCCCTGCTCGTGACTGGGGCCTCTGCTGCCGTTGCCAACCTTATATTAGCACTGGTGAGAGCATGTTTGGCTATGTGGGAAGGAGTCTGCTGCATGCTTCCCATTTATATTTACTTCTGGCTGTAGGAGCCCTGCAAGGCTGGGGCTGCACACTTTTCTTGGTAGACAACAAGGAAGCTGAGTTCCAGAGAGGGCCAGTGTCCCATCCGGTTTCGCACAATGGATTCTCTCAATGTGGCACCCATGATGACATGAGGTTGTTGGGGGTGAGCTCTGCATTATGGGATGGCCTCTATGTTCTGGGTGACAGTAGAGCCGTACTATTGTAACAAAGGAAAATGTCTCTGAACTTTGCCGAATATTCATGGTTGTGGGGGGCAGGGAGATGACAACATTGCCACTAGTTAAGAATCATCGCTCACAGAACAAACGTCTGACTCAGACAAAAAGCTGAGCCTGCCTGCCTTCCCCAGCCCTCATCCACTGAGAAGTAAGGTAACATAAGAACAGTAGTACGCCTGTGAACACACTGCCTCGCACAGTGGCGGAGTTATCTGCTCTACTCCAATCGTCACAGCAGTGAATGTCACTTCAGAATAAAGGAGAAGATAAAAATTGCTAACATTATTGAGTGCTTAGCCTGTCTCAGCGATGTACCTTGCTCTTGACACACGCTTGTGCGCTTACGGTCTGTAAAGCCTTGTGGGAAATGACATGCCGGCAGCCTTGCCTCGCAATGAAACCAGCTGTGCAGAGGTAATGCCAGCGGGCATCTACAATGACCTTCAAAGTTCAGTTCCATGGTCCTGCGTGTAACCAGGGTGACACCTGAGGGTCTAATTAGTCACAAGTACAGAGTATACCCGGCCAAACTCGAGCTGCCAAAGGGAGATTGTTTTGAATAATTGTCACCTAGTCAACCAATTAGTTTATGTGGCCATCCAATCCCTTGGATGGTCCCAAGTGCACTATTGCTGTGTAATTGATTTCCTGGAAAGTGGGGTGGGGGGGTGCTGCTGGGAAAATAAGACTAGCTTAAAACTGGCCTTTGCATTTCTGACTCTTGACTCCCCAACACTGTCACTTCCACGAGGCCATTGGTTTTGATGTTTTTTAAATTATTTATTCATTTTGTGCATATAAGTGTTTTGTCTGCATGTGTGTCTGTGTGCCATGCTGTGGGATGGTCTGTATGTCAAATCTGTTACTCTGATCGGTCAATAAATACAACACTGATTGGCCAGTAGCCAGGCAGGAAGTATAGGCGGGACTAACAGAGAGGAGAATTGAGAGAACAGGAAGGCAGAGTCAGGAGACACTGCCAGCCGCCGCCATGACAAGCAGCATGTGAAGACGTCGGTAAGCCACGAGCCACGTGGCAAGGTATAGATTTATAGAAATGGGTTAATTTAAGATATAAGTTAACAAGAAGCCTGAGCCATTAGGCCAAACAGTTTAAATAATATAAGCGTCTGTGTGTTTATTTTAGAAGTAGGCTGTTGGACTGCCGGGGCTTGGTGGGACCTGGAGAGAAAACTCTCTAGCTACAGTACCACGTACATGCCTGGTGCTTGAGGAGACCCGAAGAGGGTGCTGGATCCTCTGGGACTTGAGCGACTAATAGTTGTGGTGCTGAGAATCAAACCCGGGTCCTGGGGAAGAGTAACCCGTGCTCTTAATCACTGAGCCAACTCTCAAACTCCCTTGAAAGTGTTTTCTAAATCAAAATTCCAGTCCCAGAAAAGACATGTGACTGACATCTCACTGGATTAAGCCAATAGCTGGAGTGATCATTTTAAGGAAAAACAGTTAAAGTTTAATTAGTTAATAGAAGCCATTGGACATGGACACTATTTTCCATACAAAGGACAACTTGGCTCAGAAGTTAGTCTAATAACTTGAGAATAAACAGAATCATATTACTGTCGACATAGAGAAGAATCCTAACTTCAGGTCAGTAATCATACTAAGAATCTTTTCCTGAGTATATTGTTGGGGTTGGTTTATGGAACACAATGATTTGAATAAGGGATGGGAAGAAAGAAGAACTTGAGAGAGGCATGGATGATAATTATAAACAGAAGATACCTGGACCACAAGAAGGGGAGACCCAAGAGACTAGAAATGAATCAACAAGGAAAAGTAGTCTAAATGGCCAAGGCTTAGAAGGAAGCTATAGTTTTCCATACTCACAAAGAAGGTATCCAGAGACTTAACCATGTTCCCCAGTGCTCACCCAGCCCTCTAAAAGACCGAGTATATGCAGTGTTAGCAGACTATGCAAGAATGGCAGGATGTAGCTGGAGATGCCAGTGGAGAGAACCTGGTTTATCTGTAGGGAAAGGTTTTCTGTGAACACAAGCCTGGTGTAGTGTTCAAGGCTCAACACAATCAGCTCTTTTAGGGACACATATATGACCATGGGTGTATGTCCCATGCTTACAGAATGCCCAGCTGCTAGAATTTTGGAATCATTAATGGTTATCGAACAAGGGAAACTGGTTGATTGCTTTTCCATTGTCTTTGAAGCTCTTTCTCAATACACCTTTGCCATATGTCACTTGTCATGCCATCACTCCTGAACCCCGGGGGAAGCTGAGTTTGGTCAAGATGAGGCTCAGCAGCAACTCAAGTGTCATGTGAAGACATAGCAGGGGAAGTCTTTTGGAGTACACAACAGCATACTCAGTCTCCTTAATTTTAATGTCCCATCAAACATGACATTTCACAGGCTTAGTGGCAAATTCTTTTCATAGAAAAGTAAACGTACTTGTTCATATAGATTATCCAACCTACACAGGCTTCAGGAAACATGACACTATGTAACAAAAAGAGAAGGGTGTCAGAATGGTAGAAATGAAGGCCCTGATCCATAAGCTCTTGAATTTTGGACAGCAAAGGAAGGTATTCATCTTGCCCTGACTAACTTCACTTAAGGTTCAAGAATTTTCTAGATTGTTTGAATCCGGCTAAACATTGCTAAAAGCTGAAAGTAGTGGAGGTGCTCTTCTCCTGGGATTGGTTGAAAGACAATGAATTGAAAGCCACAGAATGTGTGTTCAGGCTTTGATATTTAACTGATGATATTGAGAGTTAGTGAAGAGAGGGCTATGAGTGTGGCTTATTTGGTAGCGTTTGCCTATCATGCATGAAGCCCTGTGTTCCGTCCCCAGCACCATGTAAACCAGATATGGTGGCTCACACCTGTAATCCCACAGTCCAGAGGTAGAAGATGGAGGACCAGGAGTTCAAGGTTACCTTCAGTTTATATAGCAAGTATGACGCCAGCCTGGGCTACATAAGACCCTGTCTCAAAACACTAAAAACAGGAGGAGGAGGAGGAGGATTAGTGAAGGGGAAGCCATTTGAGCTTTTCTTTGTGTTGAGTCATTTTATTCTGCTTATCTTCAGTCAGACCTGTCTCAATAGCACAAATAGTCTAATCTAAAGTAGATACATTTGTATAATCAAGATTTTACTCTGAAGCAGAGCAAAGTTTTCTCATATCAGTTGATTTTCTGAGTTTTGCTTGACATCTTCCCTTAAAGTGAATATTTCTTATCTGTGCAGAATTCACGGACTGATGTATCTCTCTTCCCAAAGAGCCCCTTATCATGGAGTTCCTGCCCTGTGGAGACTCTGACTCGTGGCTCCCGCCATGGCCTCAGGCATGTCTCCCCCCAGGTACCCCTAACCACCTGACTTGAAGAGCATTAGCACACTTCCTCCTGGGCTTGTAGATAGAACCCAGCACACTACCCTGGCAAAGCACCTCTGCGTTTGCTTTTCACCCCCAACCATCAAGAAACCTCTAAAGCATAACCTGGGCATTAAATTCAGAGCTGCAGGATTGTCCGATGCTTGCAAGGCATTGGCAAGCATCCCTATGTACATGAGACAGAATGAAGTGAGGGCTTGGGAAGAACTGGAGACAACGGAAAACAGTCTATGATCTCAGGGTTGGGAGGAGTGCCTCTGCTGTGCTTGTGGTCTACAGTGGTGAAGCTGGTTGTGCCACCCTCTTCCTTTCAAACTGCTCATCTCACAGTGAGACATGAGTGCCACCACTTCAAATGCATCCTGTCCGTCTTGGGAACCTTCCTATCGTGTAGCCACTGGCTCTGCTATCGTTTATGTAGTGAGGGCAGACGGCACATATCTGTTGAATCATGCCGACTATGGTTACTTTCCATTTCCTGTTCCACTGTCAATCAACCTTTGACAACGGATGACAAGTGTGACGGTGGTGATCCTTCCCAGCACCTCTATATGCTGGAAGACAGGCTCCTTCCTGTTCTACATATGTTGCTTCTGACCTTTATAACACTCCTACAAGGTATTTATTATTATTCCAGCCTTCCAGAAGAAGTGGAAGGTCAGAACATAAGCAGCTTGCCCCAGGGGTGGGACTGGAGGTCAGGAGCAGTTGGCACCCCCTATGTCTCACTATGGCCTGCGTCTAGGGTGTGAGCCCAGGTCCTTCAGGAACACCAAGGCAAAGGACCGAGGGGGAGGTCCCTAACCACATTGCCTGGCAAGACTCTACTCCTAGAGTCTACTCTTAAACTTTTCCCTTTTGGTTCAGCATGAAAATTCAGGGACAGGTGAAGGGCTCAGTTGCTAGGAAAAGGCATTGTGGCATTTTAATTTCAGAAGTCTGATGGTATCAAGTGAGGAGAAGGAAAACATCAATTCTATACTACAGGACAAGAAAGGAGAGAGAGGAGCTGGAGTCGACTGAGCAGCATCTCTAGAATATTTATGTAATAGCCTGAGCTGTTTTCAGGAAGTACTCATCTCTTTCTCGCCAATGTCAACCCAGACACTAACTCCCTTGGAAGAATTCCCTCGGAGAAGCCTCAGGCTCTGGCCCTATGGAGTGTGTAACCTTCAGCTCTCTCCTGGAAAGGCCTTTATTGTATAGTCAGATAAGGATACAAGTTCTTGTTGGACTATTAAGCTAGGCCCCCAGAGGCCTTAGGATTTGAACCAACTAGTTTCCCTTCAAAATGGGCTGAGTGAAGACAACTTAGTTTGCTAAAACAACTTTCTCGAGGGCCTTCTCTGCATGGACGTAAGAGCTTCATGAAAACCCAGGCTAGTGGGTCACTGACATAGTCTATGCTGAGTCAGGTGCTCGACCACCACTGAACTTCTCTTTCAACAAAACTTCTTACTGGCTTGGACCTGGGTCCCGCCCTCTGCCAAGACTCCTCTCCGCTTATCTCTATAAAGCTATGTTATTGAAATTAAAACACAAGGGCAGTCAGCAAAGGAACCAGGATGGCCACAATGCCACCAGAGGGCAGCATCCACGGTGGGGTGAGCACAGCCTGAGATACTTCCATTGGGTTGTTATTGTTGTTGTGTGTGTGTGCACATGTGTGCATATTTGTGCATGTGCATCTATATATACATGTCCACATGTATGTATGCCTAGGTGTGCATATATGTGTGCATGTGCACACACATGCAAGTACACATGCATGCATGTATATATTCCTGTATGTGTTCTCATGTGTTCATGTGTGTGCCATGTGTGCATGTCCACACGTTTATATGCAAGTGCTTGTGTGTGTGTATGTGTGTGTGTGTTTGTGTGTGTGATGTAAAGTCCATGACTCATTGGGAGTCATGGTTGGAGAAGCTGAAAAGCCTTATGAGGTCCTCCCACCCCTGTGGCCTCAGTTCTTCTGTGTTTCTAGTGAGACCCCATACAGACTCTTTTCCTTGGGGGTCTTTCTGGCTCTGGACTCAGCATTTCAAACCTCTCCTCATGGAGGCCTGCTGAGACCTCATGCTGCTCTGTGCACCCCTATCATTACCCATATCAGCTGACCTTCTCCCTGACATACAGCACATACCTGGGTCTCAGACCTAAGGCTGCAGTCTGGCTGGATCACTGGGTGCCCTGGTCATTCACGTAGGTCTGACTCAGGAAACCTTCTATATAATTGTAATACTTTTCACAATCTTTCAATCCTGTTCATAGAAATATGTATTTAACTGTAAACTCTCATGAGCTTGTAACAACCAAGAAAATAAATAAGGATCTGTTATTTTATGAAGATAATTCTAAAAAATATTTAGTTTATTTTTAGTGGTGTGTGTGTGTGTGTGTGTGTGTGTGTGTGTGTGTTTGTGAGCACGAGCGTGTGCGCATGCGCGAGTGCTCATGAATGCAGGTACCTTTGGAGGTCAGAAGAGGGAGTCAGAAAGCTTAAAGCTAGAGCTATAAGCATGTCCCGACTGCCTGCCATGGATGCTGGGAGCTGAACCTGGGTCCTTTGTATGAGCAGCATTTGCTCTTAATTGCTGAGCTATCCCTCCAGCTCTTAGAAAGATATTTCTTGAACAAATAACAATAGGAATTTAAAAGACGACTTGAAAAACAAAGACGACTTGATACCGTCATTTTAGAAAATTATGTAGAACAGAGTCTTCAACTCCCGCTTTGTCTTGGAAAACGTGTTTCTAGTCCCATGCTTTCCGTTTGCCCTAGCAAAGTCTCAAGGACGGTTAGCAGGACTGCCCCATACGGACGTGTGAATTATGTGCTGTGCAACTTCAAGGTGTCACATTCACTCTGTAGTCTCTGGGATTACTCAGTGTGCAGTCTGC
This sequence comes from Peromyscus nudipes, assembly GCA_902168325.1. Lineage (NCBI taxonomy): Eukaryota > Metazoa > Chordata > Mammalia > Rodentia > Cricetidae > Peromyscus > Peromyscus nudipes. The sequence continues at coordinate 21,602 of CABHPH010148402.1, forward strand.
TGTGAAGCAGCTCAGTGGCCTTCTCCAGGCTCATCGCCACTTTCTGCTCTCCATTAACTGCTGGGATTGGAGCTCTTTGAAGGGGAGGTGGCTGTGCTATGCCATGGCTCTTGTCTTTCTTCTCAGGCAGCAGGGTCCCTTGTGTTCTCCCACAAAGTCCCAGGAAATGTTGGTGATGAGGATGTGTCCCCCACTTACTTTGCAGAATTGCAAGGAGGCTGAGCAGTGGCAGTTGGAGCAGGATTGGGAGCCAGGGAGATGCTAATCCAAACAGGCAGCTAGTCACCCCAGAACCGCTCCTGAGTAAAAGGCGTGCCTCTGCAGAGAGTCTGCTTTATTCCAAGCCTGGAGATGCTGAGAAACGAGAGACTGACTTTTCAGAACATGGGCGTGTGAAGGTTAATACTGATGCCAACTATTAAGGACCTAGAACCCCCTAGGAGACATGCTGGGCACGTCTGAGAAGGATTTTCTAGATAGAGTTAATTGGTATGGAAAAAGCCACCATGCATGAGGGTGTCACCATTCTGCGGGCTGGAGCCTGGCCCTGAAGAAAAGGAGAAGGTGAGCTGAGCATCAGCTTCCTGACTGGGTGCAGTGTGACCAGTTGTCTCGTGCCTTCCCTGCCATGAGGGACCCAGAAACTGTGAGTTTAAACTCTTCCTTCCAGAGGATATTTTTACTAGGAAGAACTAAGGCCTTACATCTTTTGGGTGCTCTTATGCATGGTCTATCGCCTGTAAGAAAGGTCCAATGCACATGGTGCTCACTCTCTAGAGACCATTGGGCAAAAGTGCATGGGATTTTATAAAGTGTGCCAGATGTATGGCCTTTAAAGATGCATATAAACACGACCTTATATTCCCATTGTGTGCTTGTCCGTGTAAAGGAGGAATGCAGCCTCTTAAGTGAGGTGTGCTGAGAGAGTGTGGCCTGGGGGACATGCACCAGGAGGGAAGATACAGGGTTTTGGCTTCCACTCAAATCTGCTGAGATGGAACTAATTGTATTACTTGAAATGGTTTGAAAGTGATGATGCACTGGGTGGTGGTGGCGCACGCCTTTAATCCCAGCACTCGGGAGGCAGAG
>CABHPH010148404.1:0-23312 GCA_902168325.1 Peromyscus nudipes
GGTCCTCTTCCTTCCAGCCCGCCCTGCTTTCTGTCTAACTGACTGCCATTTTCCAAAGTCCTGTGCTGTCCTCCATACCCTTGACACAGTCTTCTGTCCTAAGTGAAGCTTTGTGAATGGAGCAGCTAATTTAGCCTGTGGTCCTTGTAGCCTGTCGCCCCAAATTCCCTTCCACTCTTGAGGGCCTTTGTGCAACTTGTGAGCCGTGCAGTTTCCAGCCCCAGGGTTAACTTAGGGTGAAAGTATGCTGTTTGCATGCAGGTTGATGTTTGCCCTTCTGGTTCCGGCAAGATGGATAAGGACGTAAGCAATACCCACTGTGCACTTAGTTTAGGACGTGGGCATTCTGGATCTTGGTTGGTAGGGCTGAAAGCTGGTTGCAATGGAATTGTTTTGGTTTGTACGGACCAGTTACATACTGGTTCAGTGGAAGAAACTCTCTTTAATATTCCAAAGTGGTTTTTTTCTCCACAAGCTCCTCAGCCCTGCCACAAAAGGAAATGACTGTGAATATGTCCCGCACTGTCAAGTATCTTCCATCTGCTATCCAGAGCTTGCTCCTGCTGGTTCCTTCACGGGGTCAGGTGAAGCTTGTTCGGTCTAGGAACTGGGAGCTTGGTGTGCTTCCCATTTCCTCAGAACCCCAGGCAGATACTGACAGCAGATGTCCAGGGTCAAGGGCGTACAGTTTGCAGAGCAGCCATGGCATGCTCTTGGGACGAGCAGCGATCCCCCGTACACGTGTGTGCACAGTCCCACACATTTCAGCTCAGAATATTTTCATAAACCTTAGCAAAAGAAAGCAATGGCGTTTACTCAGACCTCTGACCATTAGCCCGGTGTCTAACATGCTTTAACACAGAGCTGTGGGGGTTTCCACAGGGAGAGGCTTCCTCTGGCTCTGTTTATGGCTCTGTCCTCCATTCTGCCTTTCATCCCAGAGAACTCCAGTGGTGGCAGCAGCTTTGGAGTTAGTGCCTCTGATGTGTGTGCCTCTGACCTTTGACCTAAACGTCAGTGTTATTTTCAGCTGTTTTTTGACAGGGATCCAACAGCTGCTGCTTAATACCAGAGACAACTTCTGACACGGGCAGAGCTTCTAGCAAAAGGATTAATCTGTGAGCCTGATGCTGATTTGAAGCTGGTTGCAATTTTTTTTTTTTTTTTTGCTCCAGGTAGAAATGGGGATTTAAAAAAAAAAAAATAACAAAGTGTTCACCTTCAAACAAACACAAACACATCTCTTGCTACAGTTAAAAGTAACAACGAAGTACTGAGCTTTCTAACAGGTGTCTGCAGGCCGAGTTTGAAAATGCTGCTCAGAAAACCACCATGAAGAAATCCTGGGAAGATGTGCCTTTGTTGATAAATGCTAGGTGAAATGTTTTTAAAATACTCCTAGGAAGTTCTGAGAAAATGTGACCATTTCTTGGGCTTCATCTGGGAAAGGCCATTAAGTTTTAGAAAAACAGATTAATCTAAAAATATTCTGATCAACTTTGTGACTGAACCCCCCACAAACAAAAAAGGTCATTTTGGGGGTAGTTTTCTTTGTATAAAGAAGACTTAAAAAGATTGATATCCAGGTCAGTGACTTTCTGGTTTCAAAGTCTACACTTACAACTGTTTAGTTTCAATGGCCAAACTAATTTGGGTTGTCAGGATGTAACTTTTTTTTCCATTAGCTATCGGACATCAGCTGATAGGCAAAGAGCTCAAAGCTGTCCCTCGAGTTTCAGATAATGGCAAAAATAACAGGCACTCACTGTTACCATACTAGGGGTGTGGCTGGCTTCTCTCTCTCTCTCTCTCTCTCTCTCTCTCTCTCTCTCTCCCTCCCTCTCTCTCCCTCTCTCTCCCTCTCTTTCTCCTCCCCCTCCCTCTCGATAAGCTCAATGGGGCTGTCTATTTTTAACTTCCTGTTCTTTCCTTTTGGCTGGATAATCAGTGTGAGCAGAGAGCGTTCCCTGAATGAGTGCCGGTAGCCCTGTGGATGCCTTCTGACATGACCAGCCGACACACATCCCTACCAAGGTTGCCCCAGGTTTAAACCCTCCTTCTAAAGTGCCATGTCCTGCAAAGAAAGTCCCCGAGTGGGGGTTTCCACCACCACCATCAGCTCTGTAGCTGTGCAAGCTGGGAACTCCAAAATCGTGATAGCCGTTGTCAAGGTAAGCTCACAGCTTTCTTTTCTCTGTGTGGCTGAGGGGGTGAGGGTCGGGGGGTGGCTCTTTGTGGTGTGTTGGGTGTCCTAAAGGATAATGTACACGTTTACAGGACACAGCACAGAACAAATGATAAATAGTAAGTGGTCTTAATCACTTAAGTCAGTGACAGAGGACTGCTGAGTTTCAACAAGTTGCCAGCTTGCTTTTCAGTTTACGAAGCACCTACAACTTAAAACAAACTTTGCTATGTACTTTCAGTTTGGTCCTTAAAGGCAAGGCACATGTGACAGAGGTTCTGGAATGTCAGGTGAAGAGTCCGGTGGGCCAGGGCAGTGCCTGTGATTTTTGAGTGGGTGTGATGGAGGCACAGGTCAGAGCGGGGCACTGTCTTGACCGTGATAGAGAATTAGAAACACTAAAAGCCTCTTGCTAGTACCTCCCAGAACTGGTTTCCACTGGTACAGGCAATACTAAATACTTCTCCCACTACAGCGTAATGGAGACCCTGCCACAGACTGCCAACTGGCTCTTGAGAACAGAAAAGTATAGCCACTTGGGGCTTACCTGTATGTTTTATGTCTCGCTGTTTGCAAAGATGGCCACACGTCTTTGGGTTGTGGAAGACTTCCGTGATTTTGTCCCCTTCGATTGAAATCGTGCAAGATCCTCTGAAATACAAGCTTGCTCTTTAGATGATTTGCCACCTAAAGAACTCATGTTTAATGAATGCAAACCCGGCCAAAAGGGGGCAGGGAGCTGGCAACAAGGGCCGTTTAATTTAATTGCTGCAAATTTTATAGTAGTATGAAAAGTTGTAGGAGGAAAGCAGAACTTGACATTGAGCAATGGAATGCAGAGTTCTGCTCAAGGCCAAGTTCCCAGTGCTGGGAGTCTCCTGCATAAAAACCAGGACCTCAGCGTCTCCCCACCCTCTCCTCTGCAGAGGTGTGTATGGGGGTGCCCAGGCATTGAAGCTGCACCAATGAAAACTGATCGATTGGACACGATATAGTGATGCTTTGGGCAATTGGCAGGTGCCAGCAGGGAGGGACAGGAGGCAAATGTATGACATTAAAAACAAAAGTCAACCTCTCTTTTCCTCAAACTTAAGATACTCTGTGAGTAGAAGTCACAGAGCTTAGGGAATAACCTACAGGATAGTCAGAGGTACAAAGAACATACAGACTTTAAAACTATGTGGGGAAGTCTTTTTAACCGGATTCTGTTTCTCAGAATGCCCTCTCGTGGTCCTCTCTCCAGCTCCCTTACCTTACTGCCATCTCCAAATGAAACCTACTTCAGCCTCTTCAGAGAGCAAAGCCTGTATTGATGGAGGACAGAGGCTGGGCTCTGGTCTGTAGTGAAGTTCCCATCCCCCTTTACCTGTGTGAAGCGTCATGAATTGTCAATTGTCCAGAGTTGTTTTGTGAGGGTACAGCTGCATAAATCTATTCAGTGACTTAGAGATGGTGAGGAACACATCATCTAATGCACACGTTTCTCATTGGAGAGTTTAAAGAATTCAAACCCACACTCCATGAGAGAATTTGTTCTAAGAATAAAAGAATGGGTTTGTATTAGACCTGTTGTGTTTCAACATGTTAGGCTGTCTCTATGGGAGGAGAGAGTGTTCTTAGTATAACTGGAAATTAAAATAAAAACGTGGAAAAAAAAGGAGAAGGGTGAGAGAGAATAAAAGTTCATTTCACTCATTTTATTTTTAGTGTGGCAAGTGGGTACAGCTCCAAGTGGCTGAATCACAGCCCAATCTTCTAGAAATTGGGAGCAGTCAAGATGAAACCAAAAGACTGCTTCATGATCATGAGCTTCTCCTGGCCAAGCTTAAGGTAAGAGCCTCAGATGTGAAGCAAAGGCAACCCTACACAGGAGGATGATGCCAATGCTCACCTTCCTCTGGACCCCACTGCTGTGCCTGGCTTTGGCCATTTGACGCTGATGCTGACAGGTGATGGAAAAGGCACTTCTGTTGTTATGGGTCAACACTGGCAAAGGAAAGAGATGACAAGAGCTGGAAAAACAGGTCAGCTGGTCGAGTGCTTGCTTTGCAAACGTGAGGACCTAGGTTGGACCCCTAAATCCCATGGGAAAATGTCAGGCATGGTAGTCCACGAAATGGGAGGATCCCCGAAGTTTGCTGACCAGCCAGCCCCATGGGTGAGCTACCTGCCATTGAGAGACGTTGTCTCAAAAGAGATGGATGGTACTCCTGAGGGTGACACCTGAGTTGTTCTCTAGCCTCCACAAGAGCACACAGATAGACCGACAAACAGATAGACACACATACATGTACAATTAAATAAGAAACAAGGTGTATTTTTTTTACTTGCCCTGATGCAATAGAAAATACAGAGGGACAATCTTTCCACTATGAAGAATTAAGTGATATCCCCGCAACTGTCTGCCTCAGTGAAAACATACTCCCTACCTTTGTATTCCTTGAATTAAGTTCCCAATACACATCAGAGTCAACCTTTCTGTTGCTAATGTGATCTTCTAGTAAGAGTAATTTAGAGGAATCATAAAAGCTATCTGATTTTATGCTTAGTATTAAGAGTTCTTGAAACCAAATAACATGGTTAATAAAATCAGACCCAACACATTGTCGTTGGTTAAGAATATAAAATTGACACTGATTTGGGATTGTCAAGTAAGGGCAATAATTTGTGAGGTTCAGCCCCTTGTTCAAAAAGCTGACATTGTGCTTTTCATTCTCTATGTACTATCTGGCTGCTTTGGTTGGTAGCAGACGTGGGTGAGTGTGGCCCCATGCACGCAGAGCATCACCCCTAACTCGGGCAGCATATTGTACTAGGAACCAACTCAATGAGAGTGAGAGTAGAGAGCAGATGGCGCCCCTCCCCTGGAGGTTGGACTTCACATACCACAAGGTTCCAGATCCCAGCATTTGCTTCATGATCTATGGGATTCACTTAGGGAACACAAACTGAATAAAGAAACATCCTTAACATTTCCAAGACAATGCCAGGCAGAGCGGTGAAATCCCATGCTGTCCTCCTCTGAACAGAGCAGTAGGATGCAGCTAGTTCTCTGCATCATGAGCCTCACACGCAAGCAAATAGATGTCTCTGTTAGGATCAAAGAGGCTTGGTGAAGAATCTGAGTCCTGAAATGGTCAGGAGGATGTTCTGTGATGTTAGACTTAAGTAATACTGGCTTCTTTGTGTTTCTAGGGCTGAAACACATACTTGGTTTCTAATTCAGAGGCAGGTCTAACCTGCCTCTAATTTATTGACTGTGGGAAAAGTAATTACTTGGGTAAAACTGACTGAGAGGGTGAGGGATGAACCTGTCCTGAAGAAGACAGCCTTTAGATTCTGATATTTACTCCCTTGTTTGACAGCTCGTGGCTCTGGTGTCTGGGATCTGAGCTGTCATTCAAGGTGGTAAGGCCTGGTCATCAGGAAGTCTTGTGTGTGTTGTAAAGAACCACCACCCAAACAAAGCACCCTTATAATGTGACAGAACACTGGACCAGGAATCAAAAGACCTTTGTTTAGCTTCAGTTATGTCACAAACTAATGTAACTTGACAAACAATTCAAAGTCTTCCTGTTACAAAAAAAAAAAAAGCTTCAATGCATTCTTGAACCTGCTGCTCTGTGAACCACAGAAACTCAATACTGTTCCCTGCCCATTCCTGAGATTTGCTTCCTCGTGGTCCATGGGTCCCGGTCTCCTTCCTATGCACCTGCCAACCGTTGTGGGAGTTAATCTGGACCTAAAACCACATTCCTTTCAGAGTTCCCACTAACTCGCCCTGCCTGGTGTTTTCCGGCTCACTGATGAATCACCAATGGTGGCTCACAGCAGATCGGGCCTCTGGGGCGATGGCTTTTCTTCTCTCCCATCTTTGAGAAAACACTAGGAGGCATTCTTTCTTAGGTGGAACAATGTGGCCCTCCCCAGCTCCGTGCTTTGACTTCTGTATCTGAGTCCACCCTTGAGTTCAGCTGGAAAGGGGGCTTCCATTTGGCAGGCTCTATCTGCTTGCAGGACACTTAGGGCTCTAAATTCTAAATGCCTGGTTCTTGTAAGCCAGACTTCAGGCTGTGGACGAGCTACTTAAGTCTTCCGGACATCGGGCTTTTTACCTGCATGATAAGGAGAGGGGAGATCAGAGACTCACATCTCCTGGATTTTATCATTATGTGCCAATGGAATCTGGAGACATTTTCAACCTCCCTGCAAATGGGTCTAAAACATAGGCTCTCAGATAAAAACACATTCTGACTTCACCTATGTTTCTGATCATAGCCTCTGGATAGCTACCTCTCATCCCCTCCTCCAGCCATCTGTCTGCTAGTAACCTAGCCAGCTCAGCCCCTAAGTAGTTTACTTATCAGGTCTGTCTTTCAAACTGCACTGGTATTTAAAATTTTATTGAATGTTTATAAAAAAAGAGGTGGGGTGGGGAGTTATGAAGGAGTTTGGAGTCTATTTCAGATGTGCCAACTTAAAAATAATGGTAATTGAATTTCTCACATGGATCCCAACTAATTTGCCACTCAGTATATACACTATCAGGGTTGTCACAGTTTAACCTGTGGCAGAAAATTCTTGGTCTCAAGTTAATTGTAATATGAGGCTTTCAAAGGAAAAGGATGTTAGTAGTTTAAGAAGCCAATCATATTTAATATTTAGCCATCATCCTAGTCCTTTCCCGGTGTATAGGACCCTGTAGTAGATTCCAATTAGAGAGAAAAATATTCTGGAAGGGGTTCCTGGAGTATGTAGGAGTCAAGAGTGGAGTACTTTCTGGTTGATTGTAATACTTACCCTCTCTAGTGTAAGGGTATATATTTGAAAAATTAGAGTAATAACAGTTACCTTCACACTTCAAAGAGAAAATCTGGGAAGACAAATGTAATGCCGTATGGAAGTACCTGCTGCCTGTAAGGGAGAAAATGGCATAATTATTATGCTAATGTTGAATATACCAGACTAATGTGAACATTTAATAGAAAAGCTATTTTGTGCCTTCCACTGAAAAGTCTCAAGTCCTCATGGTGAAGAATAAGGGGGAAATGTTGGGAACACGTGATTTTCCTAAGTGTTTCTAATGCTGGTGATGTCTGCACCCCTAGGGATTTGATTTTGCCTTCAGCTATGCACTTAACATCCCACTGGAGTATCCAGAGAGAAAAATCATTCCCTGTTTTCAGTAGTGAAAACAATTGTGTAGAAATAGGTTTAAGTCCCAGAGGCTTCTGGATTCCCACACTGTGCTAACTTGTTTCCAATGAGAAAGAAGGTATCCGGGAAGGAGACGAGAACTTAGCCCAGGTGAAGACCTGCCTGTGGCTGCCATTGACTTTCTGCCCCCAGGTGGGCACAGGGTGATTGAGGGCAGAAGTGAAGAGGGGGAGGGACCTTTGGGATGCTGCTTAGGATGTTTCTAGCCTCAGGGTCTGTCTTCTAACTACATCTCTAGTGTCCAAAGGAATTGGGTATGTTAGGGGCATGTGACATTAGCCTTCACAGAAGAATGACCCTTCAGAGGGATTACAATCCACCAACCACTTTCCTCTTACTTGACTCTCAGAAGTCTAGTGGTTTCCTGCTGCGGATGAAATCTCTGACCCAGTGTGGCTAATATTTATCCTATTTCTGATCACTGATTTAGAAATAGATGTGGTGTGGATAGAACATATGAGTAGTAAAACCAAAATCCTTATATTAAAATGTGCCTTAAACAAGGGGTAGTGTGAATGACTGCAATTAAGCTGCAGTATTTGCTCAGAATGCATTTAAAAACATGTTTTATTGCATCAAAATATAAGCAACATAAAGTTTACCACCTTATTCACTTCTATGTGTACAATTCAGTAGCATTGATTACATACCCACCAACTAGGTAAATTTTTAAAAAATTAATCATGTAAAACCGAAACTCTGTATCTTTTAAGAGGTAATTCCCATTATTATCTCTGCTTCCAATGTAGTCTGTTTCTTCTGTCTATGTATTTGCCTGTTCTAGACACTAAATATAACTGGAATAATATATTTGAATTTTCATGCCTGGCTTGTTTTCTTATATGATATTTGTTTGTATTTTGTACAAGAATTTCACTTCTTTTTGAAAAATGAATAACAAAGAAAGAATGATATTACAGTGTAATGGTTGCATATCCCTTATCTGAAATGCTTGGACCAGAAATATTCCAAGTTTTCAATTTTTCGGATTTTGGAATATTTGTATATGCACAATGAGATGTCTTGAGCATTGAACCCTGGTATATATGCAAAATTCATGTTTCAGATACACCTTATCCATAGAGAATAAGGTAATTTTGGTGTTTTCATTATGCCTGTATTTTGACTCTAGTCTATGGCATGAGTACAGGTATGGAATTTTCCATCCATTGTGTTATGGCTGTGCTCCGAAGTTTTAGATTCTGGAGTAGTGTGTGTACTGGTTAGTTTTACTGTTAATTTAACACAAACTAGAGTCATCTGGGAAGAGAGAACTTCCATTGGGCAAACCCCTCTATCAGGCTGGCCTGTAGGCAAGTCTGTGGGTCATTTTCTTGATTAATGATTGACATGGGAGGGCCTAGCCTGTGGGCAGCGCCATTCCTGGGAAGGTGGTCCTTGGATGAGCAAGGAGCCAGTTGGTAAGCAGTGTTCCTCTGTGGCGTCTCAGTTAGTTCCTGCCTCCAGGCTCCCGCCTTGATTACTTGCCATGGCTTCCCTCAAGGATGGGCTGTAAACAGTAAGCTGAACCCTTTCCTCCCCAAAGCTGCTCATGGTGTTTATCACAGCCACAGAAAGCAAAGTAGGACTCGTGTGTGTGTGTGTGTGTGTGTGTGTGTGTGTGTGTGTGTGTGTGTAGTGTGCATATACACATGTGCTCTGTGTGCATGTGGAAGCCAGAGGTCGACGTCAGGCGTCTTCCTCCATTGCTCTCGGTGTTTGTTTTTGACCATGGTCTCTCACTGAACCTGGAGCTCATTGATTTGGTTAGGCTGACTGGCCAAGGAGTCCAGGGACCCACCGGTGTCTGCCCCCCAGCACTGGCATTACAGACATAGGTCACTGTGCCTAGCTTTTACGTGGGTCCTGGAGCTCTGAGCTCTGATCTTCATGCTCATTCAGCAGGCACCTCACCAACTGAGCTCTTTCTCCAACCCCAAATTTTGGAGTGCTTTTGATTTCAGACTTTTGGATGAAAGACGTTCCACTTGTAAGACATTTTGTCTGGTCTCCTGTCTATGGGCACTTGAATAGTTTCCACTCTGGCTTTTCTAAGTTATGCTGCGGTTGACACTGGCACACGAGTATTTGCTTGGACATCTAACTCTAGTTCTTTCTGGTCAACATGTAGCAGCATAATTGCTGGGTTGTATGGCATTTCTGTGCTTAGGTTTTGAAAAAGCACTAAGACATTTCCCCTAGTAGAAAATAATAAGTTTGAACAGTGGAGTGGTTGGTTTTAAATGTCAGCTTGCCACAACTTAGAATCACCTGAGCAGGGAACCTCAACTCAAGGATTGTCTCCATCAGGTTGGCATGTGGGTGTGTTTGGCCTTGATTGCCTTAATCAGTGTGGGTGTAGGAAGATCCACCCTAAATGTGAATGGCATCTCCTAGTAGCAGCCCAGATAAAAAGCCATGGAAGAAAGAAGATTGTTTGCTTTTTGCTCAGTTGACTTTACCTCTTATTAAATTTATTTACCCTGTGGCTGCTGTTGCTAATTCCTTAGCTAATGTTAGTACCAGCTTCCCCGGGACCTGGGCAGTCCCAATATTGTGCCAAAGGTCTGGAGAGTTCCTGGAGAGCTGGTCTTCTTGCCCACCCTGGAATTTTGAAAAACTGGTTCTAACATTGGGAAAGCTTCTAGCCATCTTTCTGCTTTCTGTTCTGGCAGAAGTGAGGAACATGTGCTCTCTGGCTAGTGAGACTGGGAGAGAGGAATGGCCACCATTGGGGGAAGAAGCATTCTCATGTGGCTGCAAGCTCTCTCCCCTCTGTGCTTCTGCTGAGCAGGCCAGATATCTCCATCTGGTAGGCAGGCTATAATTTCATCCATGACAGCTATGTCCTCAATCTAGTTCTTCTTTTAGGCAGGCACCAAGGTAGGGACCAGATTTTGGAGGTGGAGGAAGAAAGCCAGAACTGTATGGTTTGTATGGTTCCAGAACTTCCGGCTCCTCTTTACTGTTAGTGGAAATATCTTGATCCATACCCAATCTTAATGTCAATTTCTCAATCAATATGGAACATTAAGGGGGGATGGCATGTGGACTTGTTTTTTTGGTGTGCTGGTCATGGAAAGTATCTGATGAATTTTTCAGTGATCATTTTGAATGAGGTCACTGAGATAAGATAGGGCAAAGCAGAAGTTCTGGAGAACTTCTGTTAGGTTTTGATATTGAGAAACTTCTCTACTAAAAAACACCAACAAAAATTCTCGCAACCATAAAACATTTAAATTTCTGTGTGTTGTGGACAGTATTCTAGTTTGCAGGTCATTTCCTTTCCTAGATATTCAGTTCCAGTGAACAGTACGTGCTACAGAGTGATTCAGGAGGTTAATTTTGAATGGTGTTCTTTAGAGCTAGAAAATGCCATGGATAATCTGGTAAAACGATTTTCTTGTAAGTAGAAGTGAGAGGTTATCTTACCCGTTTGTGCTGGTATAACAAAATACCACAGACAGAGCAATTTATAAAGCACAGACATTTGTTTTTCGCAGTTGAAGAGAGCCCAAGTTCTGTTTCCAAGAGTGTGCCTTATTGCAGCACCTTGCAAGGGACAAGGGTGTTGTGTCTTCAAGGACAGAGGGGGAAAGGCAGACAGCAGACATTGTCTCCCTTTCAAGCTCCCTCACTGGCATTGGCGTTGATCCAATGACCCCCATGACCTAGCCTCTTCTAAAAGGGCCCCGTTCTTAATACTACAGCATGAGGGTTTATGCTTCTAATAGGTGAATTTAAATTTTAGGGAACACATTCAAGCCACATCAAAAATGTTAATTTAGTAGATTCCAGAGAGCCCATGATTTGTTCTTATGAAGCAGAAATTGAAAGTGTCCATTATTGATGAACTATTGATGTGAGCTTATTTTTAGGGGTACAAAAATTCTAGATGGAGACAATTGTGTAGGCACAGAGTTGGAAGATTCTTAACTTGGAAGGTTCAAGAGTAAACATTGGGCTCCTTGGCAAAAGCTGAAGGACCTATGGGAAACATGAGTCACATACCATATATATCTCTATACCTGCATGTCCTAAGAAATCAAATGACACTGGCTTTGTAAGAAAGAGAAACATCCTCATTTCTGCAGGGAACAGACCCAGAAGATATTGACATCCCTTCTAAGGGCTCTGGAAAGATCTAGTACACAGCAAGATTCTGGTAGATTAGAGATGCTTTCACATCCCTGGCCTTCCTCTGATGAAGAATGAAGGTCTATGTTCCTTCTCTCCAGAGTACACAGACTTCTACCCTGCTTTGGCAAACAGAATGTAGCATAGATGAAGCTGGATTGTGGTGTGGTCCCCAGCTTCAAGAGACTGGCTGCATTTGTGCTTCGTGATTTAGAACTGTGACAGACACTTAGCATATACTCCACAGGGGAGAAAGTCTAGCAGCGTTAAAGGCCCAAATGGAGATGTTCCTGGGCTCCTGGGCAACAGATCTACTGATAGCCCAGCTAACAAGTAAGCAACTTGCCTGTCATGTGAGGGAGCTGCCTTGGGAAGAGACTCTCCAGCCTCAGTTGAGACCCCACCACGCCCATGTGGGGTCCAGAATGCCTTCCCTATCTCCTTCCCTCACTGGGCAAAATAAATGACTGCTTCAGGCAACCTGAATTTGGGGTGGCTTGTGGCAGAGCAACAGAGAACTAGGGCAGAGGGCGCCAGCAGCTGTCACATCTTCTCAGGACAATGAAGGTAGCACTCATGCATGAATAATCACAGGCAGAAGAAAATGAGAACTTTTATGGAGAAAAAAATTGAGAAATAGGACTGGGTTTCTCTAAAATGGAAGCTGGTGTAATAATAGTGAGGGTAAATGGCACTTCTGAGATGTGTGTGTGCGTGACTCATTTCTTGAAGGATAGATAAATGAGCATGCATCCAAAGATAACATCTGTGATGATGCTCGGCTGTGTGGTGTACATCCCACTACAGCTTCTTGATCAGGAGGGGAAGATTTATAATTGTAACTTTACACACAGAGATATGCACAAAATACTATATAAGGGAGAAGGATTAATTCTGTCCAGGAAATCACATAATAGTTCATAAAGAAGGTGGTTGATACTGCCTAGGAAGTAAGTATGAGTGGCCCAGATACTGCAGACCAATTCAAAGGGCAACTCATGGAGTGAGAATATATATATTTGCAGTGTGCATGACAGTTAAAGGTGACATGACAGTTAAAGGTGTGTGTGTGTGCACAGGTGTACTTTGTGTGCATATGGTGATGTGTGGGCATGCGTGTGCTTTGTATATTTATGGTATATGTGTCTAATTGTTCATGTGTGTGAGTGTGGTCACACACAAGCAACAGCATGCATGTGGAGGTCAGAGGATAATCTTGGGTGTTATTCCTTACCTTCTACCTTATTTGAGACAGATCTCTTGTCATTCACTGCTATGTATGCCAGGGTAGCTGGCTTATGTATGCCAGGGTAGCTGGCCTATGAACTTTGGGGGGTTTTCCTGTCTCCTGTCTCCTATCCTTGGGTAGGATCTTGGGGCTAAGAGATATGTGCACTACCATACCTAGCTGGCTTCCACGTAGGTCCTGGGATCCCAACTCAAGTTTTTAGGCTTGTCCAACAAATATTTCACCTACTTATCCATGTCCTCAGTCACAATGAACTTTTTTGAGATCATAACCTTACATCCTCCAGCCTATAAAGTACTTACTTAGAAGACAGTCCTCTGCGAAAATGTAATCTTCGACTGATGAAGTAGAACCCATATCTCTTATTGGCAGTGACAAAGAGGCGGTTGGTCTGGGATTTGGAAGGCAAGATGGGATCTGACAGTTCAGGAAGTGGAAATACATTTATGATGCAGAGAGCAGGGGGTAGAACATGACATACCATCTCCACTTTCCATCTTCAATACCCTTGAACATTAGATTACTTGGAGGATAGCAATGCACCTTTCAAACTCTAACTAGAAGCTGACAGATCCTTCTGTTTAGGAAAAGACATCAGTATGCTTTCTACTTAACTGAAAATGAGGAAATTCTTTCTTCTGCTTGTTTAAGGTCATTACAGCGCATGCTTCATTAGTGTTAGCCCAAATGCATCTTTGCCTTTAATATGTGATAATGTATAAAGGTACAACGCTCAAGGTTTCTTTAAAGTGACTTGGCTTTCTCATTCATATGACAAATCTATCTAGCTGTTAGTCATTAGGAGACTAAGGGGAACTTATGAGACCATAGTTAGCCCTGTCTTCCAAATTACCCATACCTCCCAATCTCTGTACTCCAGCACAGTGGTATGTGGAATTCTAATCTCTTCCCCAAAGCTACCTGCTCACTCCTCAGAATTATTTGCATAAGTTCATTCTATCGGGATTACAAACACGTTAGTGGGAACAATGTGGAGGGTGCTCTTTCTAACTTGCTTGGAACCAGTTAAAAAAAAAACCAAGTACGTGTTCTATCACACCCTCCTTCCCCCTCCCTGTGACCTTTCCACTTACTGGGGAGACACAGTGGTGAGGAGAGCATGGCCCAGTGGGAAAAGTAAAACCCTGGCTATTCAGTCCCCGCTGTATGTTTCTGCCACTAACTTAAGCTGGAAATTGAGACATCAAAGAAGTGACTCCATAGCTCATATCATACAGATGGTGATCTGATTGTCTCAAAAGAAAGTCTAATGCCCTGTCGTTAGATAAGAACTGAAGAACTGGATACCCCAAATTCAATTTAATAAAATGTATTTTTCCCCCGAGTCAACTCAAAACACACCCTGAGTTTTCCATAATTGGAACTAGAGGAATCTAAACTACCCCAGGCTGTTGCTTGCTGCTTTCTGAGTGCCTGAGTGTTTTTGGTCCAGTGGTCCCATCAGCTATTAAACTTTTATTAATGTGTTGAAAAGAAAATGCTTTGCTAGAGCATCACACTTCTTAGAGCAGAGATAAATAGGAATATATAATGTAAACCACAAGGGCAGGCCTCATTTGAAATTCAGAGTGTTGGGGAAGCATGTGTAAATTTTAGGGAGTTAAATGCTTATCTAGGAAAGAATAAATATCCTAAATTGATCTAAGCTTAAGAGACTAGAAAAATGAGAGCAAATTAAAACCAAAGCAAGCCGAAGGGAAGAAACTACAAAGAACAGTGATCAATACAATTGAAAACAGAAACACAATAGAAAAATCAATAAGCCAGAAGCCAGCTCTCTGAAAAGGTCAATTAAATTGATGAACCTCTAGCCAGACTAAGAAGGAAGAAGAGAGAAGACAAAAATTACCAATATTAGACATGAAAGGTTGGTCTTACTGTAAATCTCGTAGCCATTAAATGTATAATGAGAAAGTGCCAAGAACATCTGTATGTACATGAATCCAGCAGCTTCAATGAAATGAACCGAGGCCTTGAAAGCATGAATTACCAAACCTAATCAAAAAGCAAAGCAAAAAGAAACAAGTGAAAGTAATTTAATAATATGCTTAATTTACTCCAATATACACAAAATATTACCATTTAGCAAGTAATCATTATAAAATTACAGATGAAATATTGCATCAAAGTCCAGTGAGTTACTGGAATTTTAATCTACCCCTTGCAAATGGTTAGTGGTTACTGTGTATCCACTGTGGTAGATTTGGAGAATAAAGGAGTTTACAGCTGGTGGTTTCTTCAACTGGTTTTCTAGCTCAAGGGGAATGAGTCGGGGCATGTAAGTCCTGAAAAGGAAAATAGTGACCAGATAGTTATGTCAGGGAAATTAATTTTAAAAAATGGTAGATTATTTCCAATAGTCAATGTTTATAATTAGTTAAGCAGTGTTACTAAATAAGGTCATAGGAGGAATACAAATGTTTTTCTAATGTAATACTTTTGAGAATATGTATGTGTGTGAATTTGTGCAGGGGTTTGCTAACTGTTGAAAACACATTTTGCATTAAACAGTAATTTATTTAAAACAGCTGGAGAGACGGCTCAGTGGTTAAGAGCACTGCTCTCTCAGGATGACTTGGGTTTCTAGCACTCATATCAGTGCGGCTAACTCTAGATCCAAGGGATCAGATGCCTCTGTTGGCACCCGCACTCACCTGCACAGGTCCCCCCCCCGCCCCCAGGTGTCACATCTACATACAATTAAAATTTTAAAATTTAAAGCAAATAACAATGATAGTCTGAAACAATGATGAGAAGACTGTGTGTTACTACAGTTTGAAAAACCAACAGCAGAAGGCAGCAATTGAATGGTGTGAATTGTCTGGTTCCAGCTTCTGGAAGCATTACGGCACATTTCATTAATGCTTTTACATGTAATTAATTTGTTGTCTGCTGTTCATTCATGGTTCAGATATTGCTCAGTGGATTTCTCATGGTTATGTTATATAATGATGATAACATTAGAGACTAAATGCAACTCAGATACTAAAAATAACTGGAAGAATTTCTTAAATACATTATGCTTAATGATGGTTAACAGATCATTAAAGATTTTGTTACATGAGTGATGAGTATTTAATACCAAGTGAGGATGTACTTTGGAGTGTTTTGTATTGCTTAATTCATTTATAAATATTTCTCATCTGACTGGTTTTCATTCATATCATAGATAATGGTCTAAATTCTGAATAAAAAAGGAGTAGTACAAATATTACTGAAAACTATGGTGTCTAATAAATGGCAAGTTCCATCTATTTTTTTCATTTAATATTTTGGGCTTGGGAAAACAGATGAGCCTTCTAGATATTGCATGTAAAATATAGGGTAAAGGTTGAAATATTTGGTGAGGTCTCCCAACCTGGCTGGCAAGAGCATCACCTGAATGCTTCAGAAGTGGGCTGGTCCTCAGATGCAGACCCCAAGCTATGTACCTGAAAATAAATGATGGATAGTTACTATTAGAAAGTCAAAAGAATTAATTCTGGGTTTTCTTTTTCTTCAAAGAAAAAGTGCTTTTTGCATCACTTGATATTTACAACTGGTCTACAGAAGAGTTTGGTGAAGTATTTAGGAATAGAACATTTTCAATTCTCATATTCCCATCCTATGGAATTCATTACTTAGCACAAGCCATTCCTTCCAATAGAGGAGGTTTAGTTCAACCACAGCGAAAGCAAGCAAACAGTTTTTAAAAACCTAGCTAATCTTGAAAACAGTATCTTTCCATAATTGCTAGAATATCCACCAGATTGTCAATCCATTGTGTACCTGTGAGATATCCCATGTGTACATGGCTCATAGTTGGTGAACAGGGGGTGATAGATGTGAAACATTTAGTAAAAACTCCTCTTTTAAAAGCTTAAGAGGTAATAATGGTTGTTTCCTGTATTCATTCACTGTGTGCCAATCATCCTACACATCTTGCACTGAGTATTTAATACTTAAACCAATCTTATATGATAGGAAATATTCACATGTAACAGGTGCCTAAACAGGTTATACCAGACTGTTGCTATCTCAGTTTGTGTAAGAAGGTATTATTAATATCCAATATGTAGACATTGCAAGGTAATATATAAAAAACTGAATGTTACAAAGTACTGAAGGACAGCTCCATAGGAGGGGCAGCAGCTTGAGAGTAGAGAGTATATAACAGTATTTAGATATGGAAGGAAGTGAGATGTTAGGGTTGAGAGTCAACAAGTGTGAAAAACAATGAAATGTACAGAAATATTATATTAAATTAGGTGATCCAGACTCAGAAAAGCAAAAATCATATATTATCTTGCAAGTGCAGGTCATAACTTTTAATGTTTGTATGTATGTAAATAAGCTAGTATGAGAGTAGGCATAGAAACTAAACTAGATAGGAGGCCATGGAGCAGGGAAAAGGAGGTACTGGAAAAGGTGGGAGAGGTCAAAAGGTCACACAGGATATTAAAAACTGAAAGATTCTACTAGAGGTGGGAAAGACAGAGGAGAAGGGGCGGGGCATAAGAGCGGCAGAAGAGGAAGAGCAAAAACAGATTTTGTTTGAAAAAAAAAACCAGAATGAAACTGAATTCTTTGCTAATTTTATGAATATTACATGTACAAGTAAGGTAAAAAAAAATTGGTAAAGCCTCTTCTATATTTTAAAATTAAAAATAATTTTGAGTCAAAATAACATTGCAGGTTAGTGGATCAGCAACATTGATCAGCTGCAAGATCAGCAACACCGTTGAAATAAGTATAAACAAGATACGCAAAGCCTCAAAAGAACCCTGTCAGGAGTATCAAAAGATGAGACTTCATTGGCACAGAGGAGATGCGCCAGAAGACAGTAGACAGTGGGCTACCGATTGGATTTAGTAGTCGTCAAACAGGGGGTAGATTTGACAAAATAGTTTCAGGACAGTTTGCTTTGTAATTATTTACAGGGTGCACTTGAATGGAAAATTTCTAGACTTAAAGATGTAGATGGCAGCTATTAACATTGGGATTTACACTACAGTTCTGAGAGAGATAGCAACATGGATCAAATTGAAGTCTTTGATACAGTAGTTAGCACAGTATGTTTGTATAGTAGAAATGGTATTTTGGCCAGTGAATTATAGACAGGATATTTGAGTATCAGTTTATTTTACATAAAGAGCAAGAGAATGATTAAAGATTATCCCACACCTTAAGCCTGTAGGATAAGAGTAAATGATACCCCCCACTGACATCATTACACCACTGCTCATTTAAAATCGGCATATCCTATATGTGTGGCGCACTAGAGATCAGTGCTACCATTTGCTAGGTCTTGGGCATAATCAAACACAAATTGCAAGTGCTTAGTGAAAAAGATGAATGGTAGCAAGTAGTAAGCCATTTCCTAACATCTGACTGCTCTATTCACAATAGTAAAGAAATAGAATTAGCCTAGATATCCATCAGTAGATGAATGGATAGCGAAAATGTGGTGCATATACATGATGGAATTTTATTCCACTCTAAAGAAAAAATGCAACCATGGAATTTATAGAAAAAAATGGATGGAACTGGAAATTATTATATTGAGGTAACCCAGGCTCAGAAACACAAGTGCTATACGTCCTTTGTCATATGTAGATTCTAGCTTCAAATTAGTGTTTGTATGTGTGTGTGTGTGCATGGGTGCACATGTGTATGAATGTGTATGTTGTGGAGGTCAAAGATTGACCTCAGTGGTCATTCCCCAGACACTGTCCTCCTTGTTTTTGGAAACTGTTTCTCATTGGTCTGGAGCTTCTCCAAGTAGGGTAGGTCCAATGTCCCACGAGACCCAGAGATCTGCCCGTTTCTGCCTGTCCCGCCCAAGGGTTACAACTACACCACCCGTATGAGGCTGTTTTATATGGGTTCTGGGGAATCAAACCCAGGTCTTCATGCTTATGCAGCAAACACCTTACCAGGGGAGCTATCTCCCTTGCCCCAGCTTGTAACTTTTTAAAATATGTTCTTAGTTGTGTGTGAATGGGCATGGGCAGAGGTCTTGAAACTAAGTACGGAACTGTGAGAGGGCAAAGAGAGGTGTCAAGGAAGGGGTACGGGAAGGCTAGTAGAACATGTATGACTTGAAAGTGGAAAGGGAAATGGGGAGGAGCAGAGGTGAGATAAGGAGAGCAGAGATTTGGTTGTAGAGGGTCAGCCAGAGCGAAGTGTGTATGAGAATGCACAAGAAAATTCATCCTCTTCCACAATAAATATGGAAAAGGAAGAAAAGTCCAGAGATGAGACTATGGAAAATCAGAGGCAAACGTTCAGAGACAGAGCCTACAAGTATGAGGGAAAGGGTATTCCGAGACAAAAATATGGAATAATGTTAGAAAAAGCAGTGCACCGGAGGGACCTGCCGTTAGATTTGACAGCCAGAAAAGGATTGCTCTCCTGCAACTCTCTAGAACAGTCCTTTCTTCTGCTAATGACCGTGTTCTGCTCCGAGTACCTTTTATAATTGGTCATCTCCCTACAATCCACTCCAGTATGCTTCTTGAGAGACAGACTTGCTTCATGTTGGCTTGGTTGTTGGACTGTGAACACAGCTCCACCCCTGAGTCTGAGTCCCGTGTTTGGGTTATATGTTAAGTAAATGTTTATAGAATAGATGGACTGAATGAGCACATATCCATTCCATAACTGGGCCAAAAAAAACCCCACAAAAAAATGAATACAGGTAAAGAAATACACTAGAGATGACTGGAGTGGTGTTCACAGACCTGCTCTTCTTGAACTCACCAGTCTGAGGGTTTGAAGAATCAATTATTAATGTATAGAACATTCTAGTTCCTAAAACACATGGTGGGACTGATTAATTATTAATGCTATTAGTGTTTCTGATTTGTATCATTATTCTTCTAACTGAGCTGGAGGATGGATTTCCAAGTGAATTATTGATATCCTCATTTTCGAATGCCAAAGCGGCCTCCCTTGTGAAGTCTTTGCTGAGCTCTGGCCCGCTCTTTGCCTGTCCTTTGCAGAGCGCTCCACTGGGGCTTCTCAACACACGCTTGTTATCTGCAGCGCATCTCACCCGCATGCTGGGCTCACGTAAGCGTGGGCTGTGTAAGGTGCTGCAAGCCTGGCTTCCACAGTATTTACACCCACGCCACCTTGTGCACCTGAAGAATGCCTCTTCCTTATCCCACATGAGATAGGACTCTGGCTAAAGAAAGGTGTGCTGCAGTTGGCACCCTTGGCTATAACATTTGACATTGCTTTTAATGGTGGTTTGCTCAAATTTTTATACATGTATATATTTCTCATCCTACTTCAAGCTTTCCTCTGGGTGGAGACTGGCAAAACTAAGTTATTATCTGGCTACCTTTTGTCTAAATTAGTTGTATGAACTTTGAATTTACATCATGACTTATGGATGCAGATAACTCAGTGGGCATTTATTGATTGTCCTGTGTCAACATTAAAATTAAGTTCCATGGTGAAATACATTTAAATGTTTTTAATGTACCATTTGTTCATCTTTAAAACAGGCATCTGAGGTTAAGTCCGTAAGAGACAGCACGTTGGCGATGGAGCCTGTTAGTCCCTCCTGCCCAGACGCGGGTCCAGTGTTGTTGATATAACCTTTGGGAACTTACTAGGCTCCCATTCTCTCAGTCCATGCCTGTAAGCTTTCACACCCATTCATTAGGTGGGTGTGAGGCTTCTAGGACTGGAAGGAGTTAGAGCATTTAAGACAAGGGTCACATACAATGAGTGCTGAATGACTGTCACTATCCCTATCTTATTTCCTTCCTCCATTTTCATGTGCATGTGGTATCCATAGTGTGCATGTATGTACATGTACATTTGCATGCGTGGGGCACACATGTGCGGTCCGGGTTCATATAGAGGCCTGAAGTTGATGAACAGAATCAATTGTTGTTCCACTTTGTTCAGGGAGGCCGTCTCTCAGGCAAATCCAGAGCTCACTGATACAGCTGCCCTGGCTAGCTAGCCGGCTTGCTCGAGGGATGCTCTGACTCCACTTTCAGAGGCTGGGGTTACAGATAGGCAACTACGTATAGCTGGCATTAGGGGAGTTCTGGGGATCCAAGCTCAAGTCCTCATGCCTGCTTCAGCAAATTAACCTCTGAGTTATCCCCTTAGCCCCATCAGTATTTTTACGTTTTTAATTCATCAATTTTTGTATGTATGAGTGTTTGGTCTGCATGGATGTATGTGTACCATATGTGTGCCTGGTGCCCACAGGTGACAAAAGAGGATGTCAGATCCTCTGGGACTGGAGTTAGGAGTTACAGATGGTTGTGAGCCGTCACTGGGTGCTGGAAATTGAACTCAGAGCCTTTGCAAGTGCAGTCAGTGCTGTTAATGTCTGAGCTCTCTCTCTAGCCCCTACCCTATCAGCATTTTAATCCTCATTTTACAAAAGAGAAAACTAATGCATGCTCCAGACCAGTTATTAGTCCAGTTCTTATGGTAAGGAAGCACTTATTCTGGAACCCCAGCCCATTAGGGTTGCCTTTGTGGCCATATGGTGCTCAGATGCAAGCCCTTCAATCATTGGCTTGATCGTAAGAACCCACCCACTGAGGAAATGTATAACAGTGACATGAGTTCCTTCTCACCTGATTCAATAGGACCACTCGGTAACATCAACGTCACAGTTATGGGTCTCATATGATTTAGAAGAACCAAGTTGCCGTAGCAACAGAATGGTTGTGTTCTAGCAGGCTAGAGTCCATTCTGTCTGCCTGCTCTGTGCTTGGCATTGCCAAGGACATGAAAGAAATGTAAGAGACACTCTTGGCTGCCTGAAGTTTATAATGTATAATGCATAGAGGACAAAATGACCCTGTTAGGCCCATGGAGCAATTAAGTAACTGCAATCACAACATCAAGGCTCTAGATGATTAATTAACTCCCCGGATGATGAATGCTGATAGTGAAGCACCATAGGCAAGTTTGGGGGAGAAAAGAAGTTAATTTAGCTGGAATGGTTTCATGGAGACTGGTGGCATTTAAGGACAGCTTTGAAACAATGGGGTTGTCAGGGTGAGCATATAAAAGAGAAAAGTTTCTGGGAGGGAAGAAGGCTACACACAGGTCCGAAGTGGCTGCTTCCGCTTGGCTGTGTCTCAGCCCGAGAACAGATGCTAGCGTATTGCTTATGTTTATTTAGTCTTCTGTTCGGTACAAAAACTTCCTAATGTTCTAGCTTTCATCACGTCTCAGAGAATATGTCATTCTCTTTATTGTTGCTTTTGTTTTTGATCAAGCCTGAAGAGTTCAAGTTACCCAGTATAACGCACAATGGCATCCTTGATAAGTCTCCAGGGGTCTGTTGTTTTCAGTCGCACGAAAGAGCACAGAACCAGAGGGAAGGTGGAGAAAGCTAAACAAATCCAAGGGTACAGAGCGCTCCCTCAGACAACAGAAAGCACTATTAAGAATCTCAGCTATACACCTGTAGATGATTTCTAATTACATTATTTACTTCAATTCACAGAGCAGACCTGGGAGAGTCATTTATATGCAAATGCCAGGGCAGGAAAAAAATTAAGAAAATGCATTTATGGAAAGTAATGGTGGAGAGGTTCGGGGTTCATTTGAAATGTTTCTAAAATACCATCTTTTACTGCACAAAGAAATGTTTTTGAATAACAATTACGATGCAGTAAATCGAGAGGAAAAATACCTGATTTTATTTACATTTAATTATACAAGGTCTAAGCTTTGAAGATAAAAGTTGCATCATTGTCATTATAATTGAGTTGTTTGTAGTCCTTTAAGTAGTTCTGGTTTGAAAAATGACATACAAAAAAAAAATCCTTATTTGTTTTTAAATTCAAATGGACTGGTACAGTCGTACAGTGTTAGAATTTTCCAGGTTTTTGTCTTTCTGTCATTGCTATGTGGCTGACATTTCCTACTGACAACAGAACAATTTGATATTTTACTGACTTGGCTTTGGCACAGGAATGCTTGCAAATGAAAGTGTGGCCACGCACTCTTAATTGCCCCCGGGCTGTGGTTCGGCTTTCAGGTGGATGCTGCTGGGGGCTTCCACCCTGGGCTCGGCACTCAGGGCTCTCAGAGCAGCATTCCTTTCAAACTGGAAGTGAGATAGCAAACAAAGTCAGACCTTTGTGTCAAGTGCCAAGCCAGCGAGGGGCAGCCTGACCAACAGGGTGTGGCATGGCCCCACGAAGCGGCCATGCATAATAGGTTTTCACAACCAGAATTAAGAGATGGTGTGTTGTTTCTCTTTCACCAGAAACACATTTTGAAATCAGAAAGCTGTCTGTCTACAGCATGCATGCACTCCAAGTTAGGACAGCTTTCTAGCCGGCAGAAAAGGGCAAAGGAAAGACACACAAATCCTGCAAAAGGAAGTCTGAGATTTCCAGTGTTTACTCTGGTTGAATATATTTTCATCACTGTTAATACCGGTGCTAATGCTGCATGACTGACTTATGGAAGGCTGAACTGTATTAGGTACTGGGCCGTGCAATTTTTTTTTTTTTTTTTTTTTTTTTG